>JAGKTI010011498.1:8365-26288 GCA_018397915.1 Birgus latro | reverse complement strand
ATAGAATAATGAAAAAAGTATATCTGAGCAAATTTGAAGGAGGGAGGAGGCAAGGTAGGCCAAGGTGAAGGTGGAGATACAGTAGACCCATGTTATCCATGGATTTTGCATCAGCGGATTTAAGTTTCCGCGGATCAAACTTATTTTAATAATGTATGGGGTAACATAGGATTGGATGATAGATGGATGGATGGACTGTACACTGTAACTTAATTTGAAATTGGCGCGCATCGTGCACTGCTTTTGTCGCTACAGTTAGCATACCCGCACCCACAGGCATTCCCGCCAGTCTTATTGTAAACACCAGTCAGTTTGCTACTTAACGTCATCGTTGCCCTTCTCGTGTTTACAACTCTACTGTACTTTCATTGTGTAAGTGAAAAATGGCTTCCAAGAAACAAGTAAAGGATTAAAAAATCCTTCTAAGCCAAAGAGAAAGTGTAAGATGTTATAAGTGGCAGAGAAAATAGAGATTTTAGATATGTTGAAAGTGGTATGTCGTTGGCTGAAGTCGGGTGCAAGGTCGGCAAAAATGAGTAGTATTTGAACAATAAAGCAGAAAGAAGCAGAAATTCATGGAAGTGTTACTGCTGATCCAACAATGGCAAAAATGCTCTGTACAATGAGGGATAAATTGCTTGGAAAGACAGAAAGTGCTAAGTGTGTGGCTAGAGGACATGACACAGAAACATATCCCAATTGATGGGAGAATTTTGCGGAAAAAAGCGCTAAGCCTCTATCAGCACTACAGTGAGGGAGTTGAGGGTGTAAGTAAGGAACTTAAGGCAAGCAAAGGATGGCTTGCTAGTTATGTGAAGTGGTACAGTTTGAAGAACATAAAGATCACTGGTGAATCTGCATCGGCGAATGTCGCTGCAGCTATGGTATTCTCAGATGAATTACAGATGCTCATAGAAGACAAAGGATACCTCCCTGAACAAGTTTTCAACTGTGATGAAACTTCTTTATTTTGGAAGAAGATGCCCAGTCATACTTACATTCATAAGAGTGATTCAAGGCATATAAAGATCGTTTGACTCTGGCATTCAGTTGTAATGCAGCAGGCTATGTAATGAAGCAAGGACTGGTCTACTGTGCTAAAAATCCCTATGTCTTTGAGGGCAGAAACAAAAATTGCTTGCCATTGTTCTGGCAACACATTCCAAAGGCTTGGGTAACAGCCATTTTATTCTTGGAAAGGCTTCATAAATACTTCATTCCTGAAGCAAAGAAATACCTGGAGGAGAAAAGGTTGCCATTCAAAGTCCTGCTGATAACAGATGATGCCCCTGGGCATCCCCAGTCAGTCTGCTTTGCTGATGAGAATGTGGAAGTTATGTTCTTCCTCCCAACACCACAGCATTACTGCAGCCACTTGATCAAGGAATAATAAAATGCATTAAGGCCACCTATACTCGTCTCACCTTCTGAAGACTATTTACTGCACTGGATACTGACCCTGACTGCAGCATCACAGATTTTTGGAAGAAGTTCACAATTTTAGATGCAATTATGCTTATTTCAGAGGCTGTAGATAGCGTAAAGCGTGAGACAGTCAGTGCATATTGGAAACCATTGTGGGGTGAGGTAGTGAACGATTTTAAGGGCTTCCCCGCTATTGATAAAGAAATCAAGAATATCTTGAATGTTGCAAGGGATGTTGGTGGGGAAGGCTTCTCTGATATGTGAGAGGAGGAAGTAGAGGAACACATAGAAGAGCAGGGAGCATCTCATAGCAACGAGGAACTCGGTGATATGCTGAAATCATCATCTGATGATGGTGATAATGATGAAGACTTAAGAAGAGGCAGAACCAGCATCGTGGACAATTGAAAAATTTGCAGCACTTTTTCAGTAGGTTCAGGTGTTAAGGATGTGATCCTGGAATACGATCCTTTGATGAAACGAAGCATCTGTGTCACAAGAGGAATAACATCCTGCTGCAGCCTCTGCAGCATTTGTTTGATGATGCCAAGAATAAGATGAAACAGCTTCCTATAACAATGTTTTTTGCTAAAACATCAATGAAGCGACAGCCATCAACACTTAAGGATCCTCAACCCTCGACCTCCAACGCCTCCTGCGAAGTGTCAGTGTCTGTGTCTGGATTCAGATTCTTCCAACGTACATGAACCTTCTGGCGTCCTGTCAGAAGGGTCAGACTAGACTCAGTGTACCTACAGTGCCACCACACATTTCGTCGCCTTACCACATTGGCACTATAGGAAGTGCACTGCAATCATCGTCGTCATCATACAGCAATCATCGTCATCGATACAGTATTCGTCATCACTGTACGAAGGTTATGAAGAGAACACACAGTCTTTTGGTGAGTGTCATTATATATTTGTAAGATTTTAAAGTATGTTTTTATTTTTTCAGGGATGTGCTTAGCTTACGTGGAAATAATATGCCATTTTGTGGTAATGACTTGAGCATTCGCGGAATTTGCCTTCCGCGGGGGTTTCTGGAACCTAACCCCTGTGTATAACAAGGGTGTACTGTATATGGTAGATGAGTGTGTTAGGAAGAGAGGTTTGGAAGTCAGTGAGGATAGGGAACTGACAAGAGATCGAACTGGCTGGATGAATGTTGTGAGGAGAAGTGTGTGATCAGAGATATGGCACCCCTTTTTAATGTGGCAGTGTCTGGATTGACTCCATCTGATACATTTATGTGAAGCTACAGAACTTGAGGCTACAGAACGTGGTGAATGTTTTTGTCGTATCTGATAGAGCCAGGATTCCAGGGGCTTGAATGATGAGTTAATGGAAATTTGGCCTATTGGAGTGGACAGATTTGGGCTGTCTGGACATTGCTGCTCCTCACCCTGCCCTAGGGTGGGAAAGGAGGTCCAGATGATGATGAATGATGATGACCAGTCTTACCATTACAGGACAGTAAAAGTCCAATTATTCGGCATGTACAGGACCGTGCTGATGCGGAGTAGTGAATTTGCTGAATAATCGAAAAACCTACCCACTCAGTACCTTATATGTTTTGGTGAACATTGTCATCACTACTTATATTATTACAGATGTGTTTGGAGAGAGCACTGTATAATGTACGATACTGTGCAATACAGCAATCAATTCAGTACTCTACCTGAATCAGAAAAATAAATAAATAGTGAACAAATACAAGTGTAATGACGCAGTAGGCTTACAAGTCACAGATAACACTTCCTAGTCTGCCGAGATTATTCGAAATACAGTATTACCTACCCACTCAGTTCCATATATGTATTGGTGAACACTGTCATCACTACTGAACATTATTACAAATGTGTTTGGAGAGAGTACTGTATACAGTAGAACCCCATAATTGTCGAACTTATAATTAACGACCTCATTGATTAGCGATTTCCTCCTAAAAAGTAGTCAGAAAAATACAGAAAATAAACTAGAGGTAAGGTCTTTCTGCTGAAAGTTAAACATACACTTAGCGTTAATGCTTCTGTTCGTTTTTGTGTGTATATATGAAAGAGAGTATTGATGCAAACTGTAATGTACTCCATTAACCCCTTAATAACCCCCAACGTTTAATAGCCCATTACAATATTGGTGTCAGTGACGTCGAGTTAGCGCGAGCTATAAAAAACTGTGAACAATAATGGGAAGGGAACGAAGGTCACTGGTATGTTTACACAACTCTACATTACCATCCTCAGCAGTCAGGTGGTCGCTTAATCTCGGATGTATTTGCCCGTATGGCACATGCACTGTAAATTTATGAATTCTTCTGTGAATCATAGCAAATCACAGGATGGGTTTAGGAAGCTAAAAAACTCATTGCTAGGTGTGCCAAATGATTCTCTTCACATCTTTAAGAAAAGTAAATTGATTTTGTAATTGAAAAGATTGTAAGATTTTGTAATTGAAAAGATTTTGTAATTGAAAAGCCTGAGGACAGCAAATCACCCAGGGGGTTTAGGGTGGGCTCATGGAATGTGGGAAGTTTGAGGGGAAGAGCGGGGGAAGTTGTTGAGGCATTTAGTAGGAGGTGGGTGGATGTGGCTTGTTTGCAGGAAGTCCAGTACAGGGGTGGATCAGCCAGGAAGATTGCTGGGAAGGATTGCTACTATAAGCTGTTTTGGCAGGGGGGAACTGACGGATATGGGGGTGTGGGTGTGTTGGTTGCGGAGAAATGGGTGGAGTATGTCATGAATGTCATGAGAGTAAGTGATAGGATAATAGCAGTGAAAATTTTGATCGGACGGGTGATTGTTTCAGTTATATCAGCATATGCTCCGCAGGTAGGATTGGATGACGCAGAGAAGGATAGATTTTGGGATGATTTAATACGCGTAGTAAGTGGTATGGGTGATGATGAGGTAGTGGTTCTGGGAGGGGATTTAAATGGTCATGTTGGTGAAGCAGCTCAAGGTTATGAAGGAGTCCATGAAGGATGTGCATATGGTGTGAGGAATGCGGAAGGGGAAAGAATACTTGAGTTTGGGGAGGCTATGGACATGATTGTGTGCAACACACATTTTAGAAAAAGAGTGAGTAGATTGATTACGTACGAGTCCGGGGGAAATAGTAGTCAGATAGATTATTTTCTGGTCAGGAGGGTTGATAGGAGATTAGTGAGGGATGTTAAAGTTATAGGAAGCGAGGAGTGTGTGCAGCAGCACAGACTGTTGATTTGTGACATGGTGCTTAAGGAACAAATGACGAGAAGGAGGACATATGTACCTAGGAGGAAAATATGGAAGCTGGGAAACCAATCAGTAAGGGATGCCTTTTATAGTGAGATGAGGAGAGTGGTGGCTGAACAGGAAACCGTAGATAGAGACGTTAATGAACAGTATAGAGCCCTTAAGAACAGCCTCTTGAGAGTTACCGATGCAGTGTGCGGTTGGACAGGGGGCCCACCAAGACATAAAGTGACTTGGTGGTGGGATGAGGGTGTAGAAGCTGCAGTTAAGGAGAAAAGAAGGCTTTTTCGGGAATGGAAGAATGGTGGTAACAGGGAGGAGTACTTGGCTGCCAAGCGCAGGGCTAGAAGAGAGGTATACAGGGCAAAGTCTGAGTCACAGAGACTTTTACTTGATAATCTAAATCATGAAGGAAGGAAAAATATGGTTTTTAGGGTGGCAAATCAGGTGAAGAGAGATAATCGGGACATTGTAGGTGAGCAGTGTGTGAAGAATGATGAAGGAAGGGTAGTGGTGAACAGTGAGGATATTAAAGATGCATGGAGAGAGCATTATAGCCGGTTGTTGAATGAGGAGTTTGATTGGGATAGGGAAGGTTTGGAGCCAGCTGATCCGGTGTTTGGGCCTTGGCCTTTGATTGACGCTGCTACTGTGAGTGAGGCAATAGGCAGGATGCGGGTGGGGAAGGTGGCAGGTGTGTCTGGGTTGACTGCCGAAATGTTGAAGGCCTCAGGAGATATTGGGGTGAGGTTAGTCACTGACCTGAAAAATATGATTATATATGAGTGTGTGGTCCCAGATGATTGGCTGAAGAGTGTAATTGTAAATGTGTACAAAGGGAAGGGTGATGCCCTGGAAAGGGGAAATTACAGAGGTATAAAGCTCTTAGATCAGATAATGAAAGTAATGGAGAGAGTTCTAGAAGGTATGATTAGAGAAAGAGTGAATATCAATGAGATGCAGTTTGGGTTTATGCCAGGCAGGGGGACCACTGATGCCATATTCATTGTTCGACAGCTTCAGGAAAAATATATTGGAAAGAAAAGGGAATTGTATTTTGTTTTTGTTGATTTGGAAAAGGCCTTTGACAGAGTCCCTAGAGAGGTGGTGAAGTGGGCAGTGAGAAAGCTGGGGTTGGAAGAGTGGCTGGTTAGGGTGGTTATGGCCATGTACGTGGGTGCTCGCACCCAGGTAAGAGTGAATGGAGTTTTGAGTGATGAGTTTCCCATGAATGTTGGTGTGCATCAGGGGTCAGTTTTGAGTCCCTTGTTGTTTATCATGGTGCTTGAAGCCCTCTCACGTGACTTCAGAGATGGACTCCCATGGGAGATGTTGTATGCTGATGATTTGGTGTTGATTGCTGAGAATGAAGGGGAGGCTGAGGAAAGATTTAAGAAGTGGAGAGATGGTATGGGGTACAAGGGCTTAAGGGTAAATGCAGATAAAACAAAAGTGATGATATCTAGGGTTGGTGGCGGTACAATCAGAGGAGAGGGAGAGTGGCCATGTGCAGTTTGCCACATGGGTGTGGGAAGTAATTCCATCTTGTGCAGTGTTTGTGATAGATGGGTGCACAAGAGATGTAGTGGTATTAGAAGTAGACTGCGAATTAATTCTGATTTCATGTGTGCGGTGTGTCGGGGAGAGCAGGTGGAGATTGTTAGGCGTGAGAGGGTTGAATTTGCAGGTGAGTCTCTTGAGTGTGTGGAGGAGTTTTGTTATCTGGGAGACATGTTATGTGCCGGAGGTGGGGCTGGAGTTAGCTCAGTTGCTAGAGTGAGAAGTGGTTGGAAGAAGTTCAGGGAGCTGTTGCCTCTCCTGACATTGAGAGGACTCACCTTACGTGCTAAGGGGTCTTTGTATGCAGCATGTGTTAGGAGTGTGATGCTGTATGGTAGTGAGACCTGGGCAGTAAAGGAAGAGGATATTCGCAGGTTTAAACGTACAGAAATGACAATGATTAGGTGGATGTGCAGTGCGTCCCTGCGTGCAAGGCCTGGGGGGTCTGGGTTTACGATAGAAGAGTTGAGAGGTAGGATGGGACTGGAGTGTATTGGTGTTGTGATGAGGGGAGGTAGGCTGAGGTGGTTTGGACATGTGGAGAGGATGGGGGATGATAATTGGGTGCAGAGGGTGAGAAGTGTTAATATTGGGGGAGGGGTAGACCGAGAAAGACATGGGACGAGGTCATTAAATGTGACTTAAGGGTTAAGGGACTGAATAGGGAGGCTGCCAGAGATCGAGCAGCGTGGAGAGCCGCCATTGGGTGACCAAGGCCGACACATGCAAGCATGTTGGGGCCTTCAAAAACGAAAACGAAAACGTTCTGGGGCCAGCCAGGGGTGCCGTTGAGGGGTTAAACCGTGAAGCCTTACCTACGATTGTTTGTTTCTGGCGCATTGGAAGAAACGTATTCTACGTAATCAAAGTTGGATTTCGCAGCTGTAGGTTAGACTGGGTTTGATTAAATTACAGTATTAGGTACAGGTGTAGGTTAGGTTAGGTTTGGTTAAATTATTCCTCTTCCTTCTGCCTGTGGGTGACTCTACACTGAGTGACAAGCCAAATGGTTACTTTACATCAGGAAACCATTTACTATGCTGGGTGGTAACCATATAACCAAATTTTGGCACCTGGTGGTTTAGTGGGTACTTACGGCGCTCCAGTCTGATTGAGTCGGTGAAGGTTTATATCCAAGGGGTGGTTGGGGTTTATTGCTCAAGTAATGCCACTCAGGGATGAGTGAGGCTGGTCACTCTCACCTTAAATGTCAGGACCAACTTGTCTATCCCTGGGCTCCTATGCTTCTCATGGGGCAATGTAGGATTGGATGATGTACAGTTAAACTAGGTTAGGTTAGGTTTAGTTAAACACTTAGAACAGTCCCTTCTGCCATTATGCTGATGAATCAAACAAGAGTTGTCACAGCCAAACAGCTAAAAACAATGGTGAAGCAGGTTTAACAAGAAACAGTTATTTATGGGTAATGCATTACAGTATCAATCGTTCATAGGCTATGCAATTATCAGTAAATGTAATTTTCAGAAAGGCTTCAAGAATTAGCGAGGTGGTTTGGAATGTAACAATACAGTACTATACCTGAATCTGAAAAATATAGAAATTCGGGAACATATTCAAGTGTAATGACACAGTAGGCCTACAAGTCACAGATAACACATCCTGATCTGCCAAGATGATCTGGAATATCTGCTGAACAATCAAAGACTTTCATAAATAGGACTACAGTATTTCTCAAAACTGCCGAAATATTGTATCTACCAAATAATCAGTGGCTGAATTAACAGACTTTTACTGTATTATTATTTGTGGTAGGTAGGGACATCCATCATCCACACACTTCATGTAGTGCTGCCTGCACCTACCCCCCCTCCTCTCTCTCTCTCTCTCTTGGATACTGGGTGGATTATTATTGTCTATCTTTATATCTATTGCCAGGCATCTCAGTCCAGTAAGGGCTGGCTACATACAAATCTCTTCCATGTCGCCCTGTCCCCCGAAGTTTCTCAGCCCTCTTTCCAGCTTACACCTGCTTCTCTCGTTTACTTCTCCACTCCATCCTTCCATCTAATCCTTGGCCTTGCCCTCCCTCTCCCCCCCTCCACCTCAGTCACATACACACTCCTCGTTAGTCTCTCACTCTCCATCCTTTCCACATGTTCAAAACACCTCATTGTAGTTCCCCTAACACTTTCTATCACATCCTCATCCACACCTTAATGCTCCTTTATT
This sequence comes from Birgus latro, assembly GCA_018397915.1. Classification (NCBI taxonomy): domain Eukaryota; kingdom Metazoa; phylum Arthropoda; class Malacostraca; order Decapoda; family Coenobitidae; genus Birgus; species Birgus latro. Next base: position 17,878 of record JAGKTI010011498.1, on the reverse strand, counting down.
TCCTTATTTGTCAGTCCATCTTTCTTTGTAACATGCTCACTTCCCTATTTCTTACCACTGCTTTCAAAGAACCAGCAACCTATCTTCCTTGTGCCCCTTCAAGCACTGCATCCTCCATACTTCCATCCTTTCTCATCACACTACCCAAGTACTTAAATGCACTTACATTTTCCATTCCCTCATCATCCAACCTCACTGTACATTCCATGACTTCATTTCTCTCGAAGGCCATAACATTACTCATCCCTACTTTCACATTTAGATTCTGTTTCTTACACACACTCCCAGACTCATTCACTGAGCCTTGCAGCTCGTCTTCGTCTTCACTTTACAGTATCATTTGCAAACAAGAGTACAGGAAGTTTCCAAACATTGCCCTCTTTCATTAGGGCCATTCCAACTTCCACTGCCCTACCTTTTATAATCCCATCCATATACAGATTGAACATCCTTGGAGACATGACACACCCCTGTTTTAGTCCATCATTCAGATAGAAAAATTCACTCACCTCACTGTCCATATGCACTGCAGCCTTAGCACCCTTATGCATACTGTACTATTCACAGCATTCAACAGTTTCCCATTTACCCCATATTTTCTTAATATTTTTTACATTCTTTGTCTATCCACCCTGTCATGTGCTTTCTCCAAATCCATGAAAGCTGCATATAACTTCTTTCCCTTTCTAGAAACGTTTCTACTAAAGACCTAAGAATCAATATCTGATCTACAGTCTACAAAACCTCTTTCCTTTCTTAAACCTCCCTGTTCTTCTCCAACTAATTCATCCGTTATTTCTCTAACTCTGTTAGTAAGTATCCTACCATATACTTTTCCTGTTTGACTAAAAAGACAAATGCCCCTATGATTACCACACACTTATTTTTCCCCTTTTCCTCTGTACAGGGGAATAATTATACCTAACTTCCAATTCTCTGGGACTCTACCTTCCTCCCAGGCCAATCTGCACTTCTTCCATATCTATTCTACTACCATCTCTCCTCCATGCTTCAGCATTTCACCACACCCCCCATCAGTTCCTGAGGCTTTCCTCATTTTGACTTTCTTCAATGCTTTCACTACTTTCATCCTACTGATCTCTTCCTCCCTTCTCACCCCCTCTCCTTCTCTCAGCCATCCCCCAGCCACTTATACTCGCATTACTTTCATTCTCTGTGTTTAATAGCTACTTGAAGTGTTCCCTCCATCTGCTCACTTTTACTCCCTTCTCCACTTGCATTCTACCATTTTTATCTTTCACTCCCCAACTAACTTCTTTATCACCCTGTCTAACTCTCTTTACCTCTCTCCAGAACATATGCTTACATTCTCTGCACTTGGCACTCAGATTCCTTCGAAATTCCTCATCCACTCATTTCTTACTCTCTCTCATACTAATCTTTTCACCTCTCTCTTCCTCAGTACATTTAACTCTCTCTCTTCCGTCTCTCAGCTTCCTCCATTTCTCTTCTTCCGATCCACTCACTGTATGCTTTCTTTTGTGCCACAGCTTGTCTCACCTCTTCATTCCACCATGCTGTTCCTTGCACCCCTTTCTGTCTTCTCTTCACCCCACACACCACCTCACATGCTGCACAGTTTTCTTCTGTGAATATCTTGCCCACACCTTCCACCTCCCCCATCTGCTTAAATCATATTTACCCATTTGCTCCTCCATCTGTCTCTTATATTCTACCTTTTTTCCATCCTTTTGCAACCATTCTACCCATCTTGTATGGACTACTACTTCCTGTCTTTCTCATATTCTACTCCTCCAGTGCATTTGAACCTCGAATTTCATCACCACCAAGTGGTGGTCAGAAAGTCATCTCCCCAAATGTCTGTATGCTCTTGCATCCATTACATACATTCTCATTCTGTCAGCCACACACATGTAATTAATTGCCTTTCATTCATTCAGTTCACCACCCACCCTTCTCGTCAATCACCCCAGATACCTGTGTATCATTTTGTGCCTAGAAAGGTTATTGGCCATCACCAACCCCCTCCCCTCACAAATGTCGACTAAAGCACTACCATTCTCATCCACTTTTGCAGGCACACCCCATTCACCATCTACTCCATTCACTTTCACATTCCTTACTTTTCTCTTCATATCTCCAGTCAGAAACATTCTCTCATTCCATTCACACTTTTCCATGCACGCTTCCACATTTGGGCAGAACTCTTCTTTCACTCTGCTTGCACGATCTTGCATTGGCGCATATATGCATACACAATTTCAATCTTACTCACACAGTCCATGAACCAACTGATCCAGACTCTCTTATATTCTCCTTCCATCTCTTGCACACAACAATACATACTCCCTCCTTTGCCCTTTCATTCTCACCTACTCCCGGTCATCCACCCCATCCATACTACCGCTCTCTCATACTCTCACCTCTCCATTTAGTTTCAGTTAATCCACGTATGTCCACGTTTCACCCTCAAGATCATGGGCAGTCTGTCTCTCTTTCACGTTATCATTCGCACCCTTACATTCCATGTCGCAATCCGTACCACAACCTTTGTTCAGTCCTTAGTTGTCACCTGTTGGTCAGTCCTGGTCCAAGGCTTCTTGTCTGTATTTACAATTAGTTGTTTTCTGGGGTGGGGCACTAACCATCCGCCAACCTACCTTGTTGACTTTTTTTTATTTATTTTTTATGTGTCCAACTCTGGGCATAGGCTTCACAGCCTACTGTTAAGGCCCAGCAGTCCTCCTTCTTACCATACACCTCTACATGTCATCTCTTTGGCACTAACACCCACCATCCATATTGAATACATGCTAGGACTGTCTCATACAGGACTGGTGTATTGGTATTACCGGGGGTATTTTTACAACATGTCGGCGGGTCTTCTGGTAGATCGGTAAAGCCTGATTTAACGAAATTCTAATCCTTAAACTGTTCCCTGCCCTAGTGGGGATTTGAACCTGGGTCCATTAGGGCTGCAGGCCACCTCTCTACCAATTGAGCCACCGCCTTCCCATGTAGGGAACACATGTTGGTTGGTTATAAGGTTACCACTGAGCTTTGTAAATGATTTCCTGGTTTACAGGAAATCATTTTGTTTGACACTCACTGTAGTGCTACCCTGAAATAGAGTACTGCTACACTAAGTGGGTGGATGATGGGTGCCCCCACCAACCACCTTCATTATGATCATCATTATTATTATTAAAGTGGTAGGTAGGGGTACTCACCATCCACTCACTCAGTGTAGTTCTGCTGTAGGGTGACTGCCCATTCTTCTCTTCCATCTTTCCTTCCTTCCTTTTCTCTCTCTTTTTCTTCATTCTTTCCTCTTCCTTCTGTCTATAGGTGACTCTGTACTGAATGACAAACCAAATGGTTTCGTGGTGTACAAGAAACCATTTACGCTGCTGGATGGTAACCATATAACTAGATTCGGGCACTGGGTGGTTAGTGGGTAATTATGGCGCTCCAGCCGGTGTGAGCCTATGCTTGTTTATATCCAAGGGGTGGTTGAGGTTTATTGCTCACATAATGCCACTCAGGGATGAGTGAGGCTGGTCACTATACACCTCATGGGGAAACTCTAGGTAGATGATGATGATATTATTACTGTTACTGTACTTGTTATTATGATTTTTATTAGCATCATGTGATCTGGTGGTTAGAATACCCTAGTCAGTGATGACCCTACCAATGTGTACTGGTATCAGTTGAATCCCCAGTAGGTGACTGTGAGTTTTCCAGTCATAAAAGTATCAGTTCAGTCCCCAGTAGGTGACTGGGAGTTTTCCAGTCATAAAATGCTACAAAGGGAAGTTGGCTATTCATATTCTCTTTGATATACCAAACTGTTATAACATAGTCTTGGGCCCCTACACCTTAGAGGGTAATAAAGGAGTGACTGTTACTTTTATTTTATTAGAATGTTTTTAACATTACCCCACTTACCTTCCCAAATGTCATTGCCATTCCCAGGACGAGTTTCGGTGGACATCTCTAAGCTGAACATCACATGCTTAGAGGGTGAGGAGAAGCCATCCATCAGCATGAGAGGTGTGGGCTGGGATGAGGAGAATCATCGTCTAGATGGACCCTGGACTGAGAAGCAGCTGGAGTGCTTTTCCACAGGTAGCTGTAATAGTCACTTTCCTAGCTCTGATCCGCATTTGCCAGAGGACGGTTTTGAATTTGGTTTTTCAACAAGCAATCAGTACAGTGCTTACCTTAGCTATGTTGTAGTCCCTATCCTTAAACGAAGAGATTCTGTTACTTCCATTGTTTGGTTGCCTGTTCTTACAAAAATGCACAATTTGCAATACCCTGAGAATGTTGATCATGAGCAGCCACCTGTACATCATTTGAACAGAGAGGAAGAGCAGAGGCAAGGTGATGAGGGCAGTACAGAGGAGCATATTAGTGAGAGTAATACAAGGGAAACAGAAACAGGTGAAACCAACACAGAGGATAGAATTAACGAGAGTCATGTAGTGGGAGCAGATGACCAATCTCCACTGGCTTGGGTGAATGATATTCGTTATATACCTCTTCCATTATATCACCAGGGTACTGTTATTCCTCGAACTCAGAAGGGATATCCATTTCTTTTATCACAGTTAAGAAATGCTGTAGGTAGTAATAACTGGCAAAGCATGAGACATTTAGGTGTTCAGTCAAGTAACTCTCTGCCTTATGATCCAGTGCAAAATAATAGGGAAGTGGAAGGCTCCATTCAGTCTGCTGAGCTTGTTCATGAAAACATTCAGTCTCAAAGATGGCAAAATAGTTATAGAAGGAAACATTCAGTGAGCACTTGTCCTCTTTTTGAGCTAATGAAAGCAAAAGGTGTTGAAGTTTCTTTACATGCAACAAATGAAAAGTTTGATATTAATATAAAAGGTCAGAGCAATATATTTAATCTCTTGGAGATGTCCTCATCTCACTCATTATCTTTTGAGAGTGCTGTCATGTCACAAGAAAACATTTCAATTATGTCTGTGGGAGGTGGAGGTAGTGGTGCATCCAATGAACCACATTTGCAAGATATAAAGGAAGTTTCCATTCCTTCAAGCCAGAGCATAACATCTGCAACTTCAGAAACACTAACAGCTTTATTTGAAGACCAGCATCATCCTGCTGACTTCACTGTTGCACACTCACCCATAGTTGCAGAGGATATGTCAGCCTCATCTGCCATTCCAGTTCTTGGGAAATTGTTATCCCAGCCTGATTTTGCAGGAGTGAGAGGGAGGGCAAACAGTACTGTCTTGGATAGTGAAGGTATGATTTTCAGCTCTGTTGCTGAAAATGAAGGTTTGTCACAGAAACATAGTGAATATGTTGGCAATATATCAAAAATGCATAATATCTCATTAGGAAGCCAATCTTCAGTTTCATCTGAGAATACAAGAAATGCAGAGCTTGCTGCCAGTCTGTTTCCTTATTCTTCTCGGAATCAGAATATTACTGAGATTTCACTCTCAGATGAAAGTCATTGGGAAACGAACAGTAGTACAGAGGTTATTAATAGTCAAGATGTAGGTTCATCTGAAAAAGGAATAAACAATAATGTATCAGCAACAGTAGATTTTGAAGTTAAAAGAAGCCTAAGTGAAGATTTTGAAAATTCAGAAGATAATCATCGTTTTACTAGGAGCATCCAGCCACATTCTCCTGCTCATTCACCATTTCTGTCAAAGATTCAGTTATCATCACTGAAACACATTCAGAGAGATCTGTCCCATCACACACTTCCCAGTAGCCATACAGCTCAGAGTCAGATAAATGTAAGAGAAGCCCCAAATATTTTCACTGGTGCTGATGAACTTGATAGCATTATATCCAGTACTTCACAAGATACTCATGAAATGACAAATGAACAGGTACCAAGTAACTCTCAGTTTAAAGCTTCAATGATTTATCATCTTGGGGCAGTTGGTCCATTCAATGGTAATGTTGGCAGTGTTATACCAGAGATGTCTGAAAGGGAATCCCAGGAGAGTGATAGAAATGAAGCTGTAGACTCCGTATCTGTTGGTATAGCACTGAAAGAGGCTGCAGAGGGAGATAGATTAAATCAGCTAAGGGAATCTAGTCTTCCTGCACCTTGTGCTTTCCATGACTTGGTTAAGGATGATGTGTCTGTAAATTTGCATTCTGTGGATAGTGAAGCATTTGAATTAAATGTCCAGGGAAATGGAAGTTTGATTCAATTAATGGAAAAATTATTGCAGTGAAATTCCATTTGTTATATGTACAAGTTCATCAAAAAAGAATTTCTATATAACACTGACCATTAGAAAAGATGTTATTGATAATGGGGTGCTTCTGAAAAGCCTAGTATTCCGCTAGATTGCTCTTCGATTTGGACAAACACATTCCCCGTGCTGTTTAAAAAGCATATTTTTATTTGTTAAATATCTACACTGTTGTGTGAAACTGTGAATCATAGTAATGTCATATACCGTAATATAAATAATACAAATAGAACAGCGTGGTAGTGAAATGGCAGGGGACAGAGTGACAAGGAGGCGATTTGTTTGTGTTATTTAATTTCTGCTACATTTAGTGCAAGTTTGCTTCTTAATACATAGTTTGTTCAGACTGTAAATTACACCTAGTGGGTATTTTGACTCAGTCTAAGTGGTCAGAAATTTAATGTTAAGTAATACTGGGATTCAACATTTTGCTCACTCCCTTCATGCATGTGCACCACAAGGCAGTCCCATGTTGCTCCTGATACCCTCCAAAGCAATTACAGTGCCTTACTTCATCTAACCTAACCAGACCACAAGTAGTATAAATTGTATTATTTTAAGCTTTAGTCCTTGTGCATTTGTTTTGAAAACATATCTCTTGTGAAAAAAATTGAACACGGGACTGTCCTGCAGTGCGCATGCGTGAAGGGAGTGAGCAAAATGCTGAGTCCCAGTATTTACTCAACATTAAATTTCTGCCCACATAGAGACTAAATGAGTCAAAATACCCACTATGCATAATATACAGTCTGAACAAACTATGTATTAAGAACCAAACTTGCACTAAATGTAGCAAATTAAATAATATAGGACCACTGAAAGGGTAAGTTGCCATCACATGCCATCAATGATATTTTATTTTCCGTTTATATAAACAATTCACTCTACGTTATATATACGTGTTGTATTTGTATTATTTATATTATGGTATATGACATTACTATGATTCACAGTTTCACACAACAGTGTAGATATTTAACGAAGAAAAATATGCATTTTAAACAGTGCGGAGAGTGTGTTTGTCCAAATCGAAGAGCCATCTAGCGGAATACTAGCTTTGAAAGCACCCCATTCAAAGATCAGTAATTATCTTAACATACTTGGAATTTTTTTAGAGTTGAATTACACTGAATTTTCTGTTTAGTACAATATTGAAAATTTTCTGAAGCCTGTGCTGAGAAGGTGCTGTATAGCTTTCATCATACCTCATAGATCTTGGATTCACTTCAGTTTTTACCTCAGAATCTAAAATACCACAATGTTAATGATTGATCAGTCTCAGCCTACAGCAGCGGTGCAGTCAGTAAGGTTTCATACGTAATTTTTGCAGTGTCCAGTATCCTTTCCTCCTCCGAAATTATATAAGAGAAATAAAAAATATATATATAAAGGAAAATGAGAAATGAACTATGCTTAGTCCTTAATAGTAACCTTGGAATTCTGGTGTACTTGACTTTGAATCCTATGATTGAGTTCACATTACATCAAATCCTTTCAGGGAAAGGAGTTAGTCTGTTGACTGAGCTGTTCTCAGTTACAGTCAGTGCTTCCATATATCGTTAGCTGCTGATCCTGGATCCCCTTGTGCGATGCCAACACTTTGCCCTCACACTTTCCCTTCCCCCCACCCTTACATCATGAAAAGGTGGTGGACTGTGTATGCACTATAAGGCATATATGAAAACAAGGCAATTTTTCAGTACTGAAGTAATCACCTATTGACTCCTAGGTCAATCTTATACCATACTGGGTATAATTATGTCACGTGTTTAGTTAGAGTTAAAACAAGTATCCCATACCTCCTGGTAGAGCAGACTTTTTTTTTTTTTTTTTTTTTTTTTGTCCGACTCGGGGCATAGGCTTTTACAGCCTGCTATCAAGGCCCAGCCGTCCTCCTAACCTCTACATGTCACCACTTCGGCGCTAACACCCACCGTCCATATTGAATACATGCTAGGGCTGTCTCATACAGGACTGGTGTATTGGTATTAGCGGGGTTATTTTTACAACATGTCGGCGGGTCTTCTGGTAGATCAGTAAAGCCTGATTTAATGAAATTCAAATCCTTAAACTGTTCCCTGCCTCAGTGAGGATTCGAACCTGGGTCCTTCGGGACTGCAAGCCAACTCTCTACCGATCGAGCTACCTGTTAAGCAAGAAATACCTTGGTATGGGAACTGTTTTGAAAGGCAGTGTTGTACAGTATACAGTAAAGGTAAATCTGTAAAAACCAGTCCCATTTTAACTCATTTATGGTATGCTTTGTTTATTTAACCTTCCTCTGAGAAGGGTTTCCATTCATTCATTCATTCATTGTCCAATCCTACGTTGCCCCATGAGGAGCGTAGGAACCCGGGGCTAGGTAAGTTGGTCTTGACATTTGAGATGAGAGTGACCAGTCTCTCTCATCCCTGAGTGGCATTGAGTGAGCAATAAGTCCCAACCATCCCTTGGATATAAACCTTCACCGGCTCAGTTTGATTGGAGCGCCGTAATTACCCACTAAACCGCCAGGCGCCAAAATTTGGTTATATGGTTACCACCCAGTGTAGGAAGTGGTTTCCTGGTGTACAGGAAACCATTTGGCTTGTCACTCAGTGTAGAGTCACCCACAGGTAGAAGAAAGAGGAAAGAATCCTTAGTAAAAAAAAAAAATAGTATAATGAGAGCTTGATAAATTTCTAGGTACCAAAATGGTAAAGTTGCTGAATGGGTTAATTGAAATAAGTTGTGAACCCACCACACTGAGGAGTCTGATTTAACTAAAGTTGCCTAGTTTTACTTTGCATGAATGCAATTCCAAAGTATCCCTTACTCTGTGGCATTAAGGCAGTGCTCATAAAAGAGAGAAAATTTAGATATCCTCCTTTGGTAGCAGGAGGATTATGCACTATACAGTACAGAGATAGCCCGATTATCCGGGCTATATGGTGTGAAGGGGTGACTGATTAATCCGAAATCACGATTAATCCAGTCAAAATAAAACACAAGTACAGTACTCTACTGTTAAATTGATTTATTAATGGATTATCTTACTATTTGTATCAGTACTCTGCTTTTCACACATACACACAAGAATGAACAAAAGAATAAGCAATAAAAAACCTATTTCTTCACTCCGAATCCGGGTCGTCCACCTCGGGTGAACGCGAACGGAGCAATGCCTCATCAACAGGGGAACAAGTAGATGGTGAATCGGCAGCAGTGGACCCGTGTGTATTTGAGACACCTGAAGGTCCAGGTTCAGGAGAAGGATCTGCTACAGTACCGGGAG
>JAGKTI010011497.1:0-26289 GCA_018397915.1 Birgus latro | reverse complement strand
TGTATGCTGATGATTTGGTGTTGATTGCAGAGAATGAAAAGGAGGCGGAGGAAAGATTTAAGAAGTGGAGAGATGGTATGGGGTACAAGGGCTTAAGGGTAAATGCAGATAAAACAAAAGTGATGATATCTAGGGTCGGCGGCAGTACAATCATAGGAGAGGGAGAGTGGCCATGTGCAGTTTGCCACAAGGGTGTAGGAAGTAATTCCATCTTGTGTAGTGTTTGTGACAAATGGGTGCACAAGAGATGTAGTGGTATTAGAGGTAGACTGCAAGATGATGCTGATTTCATGTGTGCGGCGTGTCAGGGAGAGCAGGTGGAGATTGTTAGGCGTGAGAGGGTTGAACTTGCAGATGAGTCTCTTGAATGTGTGGAGGAGTTTCGTTATTTGGGAGACGTTATGTGCCGGAGGTGGGGCTGGAGTTAGCTCAGTTGCTAGGGTGAGAAGTGGTTGGAAGGAGTTCAGGGAGCTGTTGGCCTCTCCTGACATTGAGAGGACTCTCCTTACGTGCTATGGGGTCTTTATATGCAGCATGTGTTAGGAGTGTGATGCTGTTTACCTGGGCAGTAAAGGAAGAGGATATTCGCAGGTTTAAACGTACAGAAATTACGATGATTAGGTGGATGTGCAGTGCATCCCTGCATGCAAGGCCTGGGGGAGCTGGGTTTACGATGGAAGAGTTGAGAGGTAGGATGGGACTGGAGTGTATTGGTGTTGTGATGAGGAGATGGAGGCTGAGGTGGTTTGGACATGTGGAGAGGATGGGGGAGGATAATTGTGTACAGAGGGTGAGAGGTGTTAATATTGGGGGAGGGGTTGGTAGGGGTAGACCAAGAAAGACATGGGACGAGGTCATTAAGTGTGACTTAAGGGGTAAGGGACTGAACAGGGAGGCTGCCAGGGATCGAGCAGCGAGGAGTGCCGCCATTAGGTGACCAAGGCCGACGCATGCAAGCATGTTGGAGCCTTCAAAACTGAAACGAAACGAACCTATCTTGCTCTCATGTTCCCGAACCTGATTCGTCTGAGTTCTCTACTCTGTGGCTTCGGCTGGCCTGTCATTCTATGACTAAATATATCTGCGCTGTTTACTTATGGCCTAATTGTACTGACTTTCAAAAATTCTTCGACTATCTTACTTCTATGATGGAACACATTCTGTCCATTTCTCCTTTCTCTGAAATCTCCATTCTTGGAGATTTCAATGTTCACCACCACCTTTGGCTCTCCTCTCCTTTCACTGATCCACCTGGTGAACAAGCCTATACCTTTTCTATCCTTAATGACCTACAGCAGCTTGTACAGCACCCTACCCGTATCCCTGATCGCCTTGGAGAGAGCTCCAACATTCTTGACCTTTTCCTTATAACTAATCCTTCTGCTTACACTGTTAATCTTTTCTCTCCGTTGGGCTCCTCTGATCATAACCTGATTATCTTAGCCTGTCCTATTGCTCCGGTGCAGCCTGGGGATCCTCCAAAGAAACGTCGTCTGTGGCACTTTGGGGTTGCGGATTGAGAGGCCCTTAGGCAGTACTTATTTGATTTTCCCTGGAATGATTATTGCTTCCATGGCCGGGAGCCATCTGCGTGTCCCTTACGCATTACGGAGGTTATTCTCTCGGGCATGGAAGCATACATTCCTTTCTCATATCCTTTGTCTAATGCAAAAAAGCCTTGGTTTAATCACACTTGTTCTAATGCTGTCCGCAACAAGGAAAGGGCCTACAAAAGGTACCGGAGCCAACCCACCCCTGAATCACATCTTTCTTATGTTTCTGCCCGGAATCGTGCTAAGTCTGTTCTTCGTTCTGCTAAAAATAATTTCATCCTCACTAAATGTTCCCAATTCTCCAACTCAAATTCTTCACGCTCCTTCTAGCACCTTGCCAAAAACCTTTCTAACAACTTTACCTCATCATCCTTCCCTCCTCTTTTCTACTCTGATGGCTCTGTAGCTATTTCTTCTACTGATAAAGCAGATCTCTTTGCTCAGACTTTCTCCTCCAATTCCACCTTAGACGATTCCGGTGCTGTTCCTCCATCATTTCCTCTCTCTGACTTCCTCATGGCTGACATTAAAATTTCTTCAGCTGATGTATTTTCAGCCATCACCGGCCTCAATACTAACAAGGCATATGGTCCTGATGAGGTCCCTCCTGTTGTCCTCAAGAACTGTGCTTCTGTGCTTACACCCTTCCTAGGTAACCTCTTTCGCCTTTGTTTATCAACTTGTACCTTTCCTTCTTGCTGGAAGTTTGCTCTCATTCAGCCAGTCCCAAAGAAGGGTGACCATTCCCAACCCTCTAACTATTGTGCAATTGCTTTAACATCCTGTATCTCGAAAGTGTTTGAGTCTATTCTTAACAGAAAAATTTTAAAGCATCTTTCCTATCACAACCTTCTTTCTGATCATCAGTATGGGTTCCGTCAGGGACGCTCCACTGGCGATCTTCTCACCTACCTTTCAGACTCCTGGTCATCCTCCTTTCGGGACTTTGGCGAAAGTTTTGCCATTGTGCTTGACATCTCAAAGGCTGTCGATCGAGTCTGGCATAAATCTTTAATTTCTAAACTGCCCTCTTACGGTTTCTATCCTTCTATCTGTGCCTTCATCTCTTGCTTCCTTTCCGGTCGTTCTATAGCCACTGTTGTAGACGGCCACCGTTCTCCTCTTAGATCTATCAACAGTGGTGTTCCTCAGGGCTGTGTCCTATCACCAACTCTCTTCCTTTTATTCATCAATGACCTTCTAAACTGTACATCTAACCCTATCCACTCATATGCTGATGATTCCACCTTTCACCTTTCCATTTTGTTCCCGCAACACCCGTCTCAGCAGTTACTTCAACAAACAAGGGATGAGGCTATGGCACACCTAATGTCTGACTTGGCTCGTATCTCTGACTGGGGTAAAAATAATCTTGTTGTTTTTAATGCATCAAAGACTCAGTTCTTGCACCTATCAACCAGACAAAACCATCCACAGGAGTACCCGCTGATGTTTAATAATGTCCAGCTTGTTCCTACATCATCCTTGTACATGCTTGGGGTTTCATTCACTCGGGATTTACATTAGAAAGAACATATTACATCTCTTGTGAAATCTGCTTCCAAGAGATTAGGTGTGCTAAGCCGATTCCGAACTTTCTTTACCCCTGCACAGTTGTTGACCTTGTACACGGGTTTTATTTGCCCCTGTCTGGAGTACAACTCTCATGTGTGGGGAGGATCCCCACATACATCCTTTCTCAGTAGGGTGGAGTCAAAGGCTTTTCGTCTCATTAACTCTCCTCCTCTTTCTAGCTCCCGTCAACCTCTGTCTCTTCTCCACACTGTTGCATCTTTATCTCTCTTCTATCGCTATTTCAATGGCCACTGTTCCTCTGAACTGTCTGCTTGCATCCCTCCACCTCCACGACAGGCATGTAGTACCCGTCTAGCAACAACCTCTCATCCCTTTTCTGTCCAACTCTCTAATGCAAGAGTTAACCATTACTCCCAGTCCTTCATTTATGCAACTGGTCAACTCTTGAACTGTCTTCCTCTGTCTGTATTTCCTACTTCCTATAATATCCAGTCTTTCAAACGCAGTGTGTCCAGGCATCTCAAAATGAACGGATCTTGAATTTGGCTCTCTTTTGTGTTGTTTTTGTTTATTCTTGGAAGGAACGGTTTGTGGGCCCATGGCCTTTGGTTCCTTCTTCCTTGCATTTGAAAAAATAAATAAATTTATGATAAATGGAAGGCATTTGTGGCAAAGCTTGCCATTTTCTCATTGGATATTAAAAATGGATCTTTCTGTTACTTCAAAAACTTGTAGAGCTTAGCTGCAACTCATTTTGTCAACACTGCTGATATTGAAGTCTACGTGCAGGAATTAGGATCCGAGTTCTCAGTCAGATTTCAAGATATACAACGCACTGGCCCAGCATTTTCATTTTTGATCAGACCAGACATCTTTAAATATAGTGAGTTGGAAGTGCCTCTGTTCCAGTGGATGGAAACTGAGGAGTTGGAATTGCAGTTGATTGATTTTTCAGGCCTCCTCTTTATGGTCAGGTAAATTGGAACTTTGAGAAATACTGGAAACTGTGGAAGATCATGGAGCCTCCATTCTTAGCTGTTGGGCATCACTGCCTAATAAATTCAGCTGCATGAAGAAATTTGCTCTTGCATTAGTATCAGCCTTTGGATCTGTGCATCAGTCTGAGCAGTTGTTTTCACACTGGATGCACATCCTTAACCCGCACCACAGCAAACTTACAACGGATCATTCTGAGGGCCGTGTGAATCTCATGGTATCACAATAATCACCCAAAATATCAACTCTGGTTAAAGGGAAGCAGGGGCAAGGATCACATTAAGGAGGTTAGTAAATGCATTATATTTATAATTTATTCTAAATATTCATTTAGGAATGTTTGTTGTATCACCAAAAGTCATACCTACCTATTCAGTTATTTGTTTTGCATACTATACACCACAATAAGACATTTGCATGTATAGTATGTTTGTTCAGGATGTATTTTACTAATTAAGGCTGCTACACACCCGCTCCAGTGTTAAAAAATCTTACCTGGCACGCAGAGTGGCCAAAAAATGGGCATAATCTTTCTACTATCCGGACGACCACCGGTTACATCACTATTCGGACATCGTGGGCTGATGGCCGAAACCCCAAAATTGAAAAAAAAAAAAAAAATCCGATTTTTTCCAACCGCGTCAGTTTGAATTTCCCGTGTGCGCCAACTAGCTCCCTTCCTGCCCTGTCCCCCTCCTCCTAATGTCTCAACTCCCGTGAAGAGTGGACAGCTGTTCGATCGTTTGCGGTATTTTCGTTCTTGTTTAAATAATCAAAAGTTACAGTGCTAAGGATTAAGTGTAGTTAAACACTGGATTACTGGACATGCTTCAAGAGCAGTTATGACCACTGTAAAAACCTTAGAGGTGGGGGTAAACAAGGAGTAAACAACAATCATGGACATGTAAGTAAACATTGTCAACTGCTAAATATTTTCCATAATCACTTCTAAATCCTCATTCTCTGGCTACATTTTATTTACTTCATGCTTTGTGTCCCATATTTGAGTGCACAGGCTGTGAAAGAGGTGATTTTCTCAGTGATTACCATGTTTCTTACATACGTTCACCATCGAGTCAACTGGTGAACGTATTTGCCCAACTCACCTCTAAATCATAATTTTTCTAGTTACATTTTATTTACTTCATGCTTTATGTCCCATATTTGAGTTCACAGGCTGTGAAAAGGTGATTTTCTTAGTAATAATCATGTCTCTTCCTTACGTTCATTACGTAGTCAGCTGCCAAACACCCCTGCCTTACTCACCTCAAAATCATAATTTTGGGGTTAAAATTTGATTAATTCATGCTTTGTGCCAATTATTTATGTGAATGGGTCTTAAATAAGTGCTATGCACGTCCGGTAGGTAGGTAGGTAGGTGGTTTTCTGATTTAGGTTAGGTTAGGTTAGGGTCAAGAATGACCAGTGCTGTTGGTGAACAGTGAACACCTAACTCTTTTTCTGGTAACTGTTTATTTATTTGATGCTTTGTATCCCATATTTTAGTGCATAAGATGTGAGAAATGATGATTTTCATAGTGATTGCCACGTCCGATACTTACACTTACCTGCCAACTCGTGAACACCCCTGCCTTACTCACCTCAAATTCATCATTTTTGGGTTAAAATTTGATTAATTCATGCTTTGTGCCAATTATTTATGTGAATGGGGTCTTAAATAAATGCTATGCATGTCCGGTAGGGAGTTAGGTAGGTGGTTTTCTGATTTAGGTTAGGTTAGGTTTGGGTCAAGAATGACCTGTGCTGTTGGTGAACAGTGAACACCTTTGCCATACCTAACTCTTTTTCTGGTAACAATTTATTTATTTGATGCTTTGTATCCCATATTTTAGTGCATAAGATGTGAGAAATGATGATTTTCATAGTGATTGCCATGTCCGATACTTATTTACACTAAGCTGCCAACTCATGAACATCTATACCTTACTTACCTCAAAATCATCATATTTGGGTTAAAATTCAATGAAATTCATGCTTTGTGTCCATTATTTAATGCATATGGTGTGAGAAAGAGTGATTTTCATTGTGATTTCCATGTCTGATAATTACTTACACTTGCTGGCAAGTTGTGAGTACCTATGCCTTACTCACCTCTAAATCATCATTTTTTGGTTAAAATTCAGTTAATTAATGCTTTGTGTGCATTATTAATGTGAAAGGGACTTAAATAAGTGCTATGCATGTCTGGTAGGGAGGTAGGTAGGTGATTTTCTGATTTAGGTTAGGTTAGGGTCATGAATGACCAGTGCTGGAGCTTCAGGGCCACTATCTGGTCATGCCTTTGGCTCTATTACGTCGGATAGTAGAGAGATTACTGTACTTAGAAATTGGCTCACTGTGTTCTAAAGGGTGCCAAATCCTGCCTTAAAGATTCATTGTCATGTGATTTATTTTTCTTGATTTTTCATGTGTACTATTTCACAATACCAGTTTCTATTGATTGCCTATAGTGAAATATCTCCTGGACAGTTCACTTTCTACTGAATTATATTTCATAGATTTATGTATTGATAAATAAATAATAAATAAACAATGAATAAATAATTTTCAGTGTTCATTACATATTCAGGGTGTAACGCGACGTTTGACAAAAACTTACACCAATGATCTATCATGTAATTCTGAGTATATTTTGTTCTGTAAACATATACTCTTTGTGACCCCAGTACCCAGCATTAGGCTGTTTGAGTGTAAAAATTTCGTGGGTTCCAGGTGTCATTGGGTGGGAGCTTCGCAGGGTGACGGGAGACGAGTATTATTAACTTATTCTGTACTGCACATGAAAATCCCATATCCTACCAGTACAAACAAATTTGAAGAAGAAGCTTTACGTAGTCTATTGATTCTTTAACATAAAGTTATGCATTCCTGCAATTCTTTTGCACAAATTGACTGTAATTAAGGATTAAATTCAAATTTTGTCGATTGCAAGGGAGTACGGAGGGAGGAGAGGCTGGTGTATTGTTGCCAGTTATGTAATGTTTGGTTTGTAGGCTATTGCTACCAGCATTATCATAACACCCACAGCTCGTTCAGTGAAAAAACATTATTGTAATGCGTGACTACCGTCACTTTAAGTCAGGAGTAATGATATTATTTATTACAATTTTTATGCTGCAAGTACACGTGGCACCATTGCTTTCATATGGAGCAAGATGACTTGAGAATAGTGACACAGGGTTGCCAATTTAATGACTTTGCAGCTAGACCTATTTTTTGCTTCTACCTAGCATCACGATTTAACATCTGGCAACATGATATCTAGCTACATTCTGGATATTTTTGCCATTATTAGGTGATATTCTAGTGATTAATCGTCTTTTCTAGCGATATTTTGCAGTGTTTACTGTCTAGCGACATTTTAGCAAGTTTTCAGGGCTACACTAGCAAGATTGATGATAAGGACTTGGTAACCCTGCGTCCATGGTGTCATTTGAACGGGAAAATTTGCAGGGGAGGACACACTTCAAATACTGTTCTCCGCGTTCAGTTGTTTACTGGTTTCAGCTTCACTTGTTCATGAAGCAGCATGCCACGTACATACAGAAATGAGGAATATGCAGATATCGTCTATTTTTACGTATTCTGGGATGGTAATGCCAGTGCTACAGCCAGAGAATACAGGTGGAGATACCCAGTGGCGCCACATTTACTTGCAGCATAAAAGATTGTAATAAATAATACTCTTCCTGACTTAAAGTAACGCTAATCTCGCTTTACAATAATGTTGTTTCATTAAATGAGCTGTGGGTGTTATGATAATGCTGGTAGCAATAGCCCACAAAACAAACATTACATAACTGGCAAGAATACACCAGCCTCTCCTCCCTCTGTACTCCCTTGCAATCCATAAAATTTGAATTTGATCCTTAATTACAGTTGATTTGTGCAAAAGAATTGCGGGAATGCATGACTTTATGTTAAACAATCAACAGACTACGTAAAGTTTCTTCTTCAAATTCGTTTGTACTGTTAGGATATGGGATTTTCATGTGCAGTACAGAATAAGCTAATAATACTCGTCTCCCGTCGCCCTGCGAAGCTCCTACCCTATGACACCTGGAACCCACGAAATTTTTACACTCAAACAGCCTAATGCTGGGTACTGAACTGGGGTCACAAAGAGTATATGTTTATAGAACAAAATATACTCAGAATTACATGATAGATCATTGGTGTAAGTTTTTGTCATACGTCGCGTTACATCCTGTACACTTACATCTAGTGTATATACATATCTGTTTATTAGTTTTAAGCTTTCGGTGTAACTAAGGGAATAGAGCACTAAATACTAGTATGAATTCTAGACATTAATGGTCTTTGGTAGGTTTTATAACAACAGTGGAACAAACGTTACTTAAGCAATCATATGACAAAATAATGCTCAATTATATTTTACCATTTGTATGCAGTTATTCACAGATATCTTCCCAGGGTTTTTTCAACACTCCAGCATTTTTGTGGAGAGAATCATTTTGATCGCACACAGCTTTCATGTGGTACACAGCTCCATTAAGTTGTTAAGTAGACATAATTACCAGAACCCAGCTGCCCCAACATGCAGTACCAGTACGACTGAATGATGATGCAAATGCCAGGGAAATGGGGATGTCGCAAGGCAGTGTGCAACATTTTGGAACATGCTGCATCGCATAGTGATGAGCGTGGAGGGTGAGTGGGGTGACAAACCTCCCCTCTTATTCATTGTGGCCACCCATATAAGATTAAGTGGATTTTATTGTATTGCCACATCCCTCCCCGCTCAAGTCTCCCCTTGTTGCGTTCGGTGTGGCTGTAGCCTTACAGTTTCTATCCTTCTTTTAGCGCCTTCACCTCAAGCTTACTTTATGGTTGCTCTATAGCCGCTGTTGTAGACGGTCACCGTTCTTCTCCTACAGCTATCACTGTTGGTGTTCTTGAGGGCTTTGTCCTATCTTCAACCCTCCTCCCTTTATTCACTTTATTCATCAGTGATCTTCTAAGCTGTACATCTGATCCTGTCCACTCATATGCTGGTGACTTCACCCTTCACCATTCCATTTGCTTCCCTCGGTGTCCATCTCAGCAGTTACTTCAGCAAACAAGGGATGAGGCTATGGCACACCTAATGTCTGACTTGACTCATATCTCCGATTGGGGTAAAAGTAATCTTGATATTTTTAAATCATCAAAAACTCAAATTTTACATCTTTCAGCCCAACAAAATCTTCCATAGGAGTATCTTGTAATTTTTAACAATTCCACCTCAATCCTCTATCATCTTTAAACATACTTGGGGTTTCATTCTTGCGGGATTTATCTTGGAAAGATCATATTACATCTCTTGTAAAATCTGTTTCCAAAAGATTAGGTGTGCTGAGCCAACTCAGTGCCTTCTTTACCCCTGCACCGTTGTTGACTCTATACTTGGGTTTTATTCGCCCTCATGCAGAATACAACTCTCACATCTGGGGAGGTTCCCCCCATACAGCTCTTCTTAACAAGGTGGAGTCAAAGGCTTTTCATTTCATCAACTCTCCTCCTCGAACTGGGTCTGTCTCTTCGCCGCACTGTTGCATCATTATCTCTTTTTTTTCACTACTTCAGTGGTCATTGCTTCTCTGAACTGTCTGCTTGCATCCCTCCACCACTACTGCGGGCATGTAACACTCGTCTAACAACAAACTCTCATTCCTTTTCTTTCCAACTCTCCAGTGCAAGAGTTAACTGTTACTCCCAGTCCTTCATGTATGCAACAGGTAAACTCAGGAACTATCTCCCTCATGCTGTATTTCCTTCTTCCTTTGATCTCCAGTCTTTCAGATGCAGTGTGTCCAGGCATCTCAAAATGAAATGAATGGATCTTGAATTTGGCTCTCCATTTTATTTTTGTTTGTTTGTTTGTTTTTCTTGGAGGGAACAATCTTGCGGGCTCCTGGCCTTTGGTTCCTTTTTTCTTACATTAAAAAAAGATAAGAAAAAAAAGTACCTTAATGCACTCACATTTTCCATTTCCTCATCATCCAGCCTCATTGTTCATCCAGTGACTTCATTTCTCTCAAAGACCAAAACTTTATTCTTCCTGACATTCACCTTTAAATTCCATTTCTTACATGCTGTCCCAAACTCATTCACTAAACCTTGCAGTTCCCCTACTTCGCCTAACAATACAGTATCATCTGCAAACAACAGTGCAGGAAGAGTCCAAATGCTGCCCTATCTCATTAGGGTCACTCCAACATCCACTGCCCCACCTTGTACCTAATTTATAATCACATCCATATATAGATTGAACAGCCATGGAGACATGACACATCCCTGTTTCAATTGACCCTTCAGATAGAAAAATTAATGCAGTTCACTATCCACACACACACTGCAGCTGTTGCACCCTCATACATACTCTTCATGGCTTTCACCAGCTTCCCATTTACTCTATATATTCCTCATATTTTCCACATTCCTTGTCTATCCACTCTGTCTTATGCTTTCTCCAGATCCATGAAGGCTGCATACAACTTCTTTCCCTTATCTAGAAACTTTTCCACTAAAGACCTAAGGTTGAATATCTGATCTACACGACCACTTCCCTTCCTTGAACCTCCCTGACCTTCTGCAACTAATTCCTCTGTTATTTCTCTAACTCTGCCAGTAAGTATCTTACAATTTACTTTTTCAGTTACACTAAGAATTCAAATGCCCCTATGATTACCACACATTCCTTTTTCCCCTTTTCCTTTGCACAGGGGAATAATCATACCTGACTTCCAATCCTCCAGGACTCTACCTTCCTCCCAGGCCAATATGCATATCTTTCATATCCATTCTACTACCATCTCTCCCTCACACTTCAGCATTTCACCACGCACTATGTCAGTTACTGGGGCTTTTCCCACTTTTACTTTGTTCTTTACTTCCGCTGCTTCTATCCTACTGATTTCTTCCTCCCCTCTCACGTCCCTCCTTCTTGCAGCCATTCCTCACCCACTTATATTAGTATTACTTTCAATCTCTATATTTAACTCTTCCTTAAAGTGTTCTCTCCATCTGCTCACTTTTTCTCCCTTCTCCACTATCAAGCTGCCATTTTTCTCTCTCATTTCCCTACTAACTTTTCTGTCACTCTAACTCTCTCTTTACCTCCCTCCATAACATTTTCTTACATTTCCTCCTGTTTACATTCAGAATCCTTCCAAACTTCCTCATCCACTCTTTGCTTACTCTCTCTTACTAATCTTTCCACCTCTCTTTTGCTCTCTGTTCATAACTCTCTTCCATCTCTCAACTCTGCTTCCCATTCACTCACTATATGCTTTCTTCTGCACCACAGCTTGTCTCACCTCTTCATTCTGCCATGCTGTTCCTTGCACCTGCTTTCATCTTCTCACCCCACACGCCACCTCAACATGCTGAACAGATTTCTTCTGTGAATATCTTGCACACCTGTTCCACTTCCCGCCTCTGCATCATATCATATGTACCCAATTACTCATTCACTTTTTCTTTCTGCCTTTTTTCCATCCTCTTGCAACTTTTCTACCCTCCTTGTATGGACTACCTCTTCCTGTCCTTCTCTCCTCCTATTCCTCCATTGCATTTGTACCTTGGCTTTCACCACCACCACATGGTGGTCAGAAAGTCCAGTCTCCCAGCCTCTGTATGCTCATGCATCCATTACACACCTTCTCATTCTGTCATCCACGCACACATAATCAATCATTGCCTTCCATTTGTTCAGTTCAACACTCACCCTTCTCATCACTTACCATGTATACTAGGGTTATGACAAATTTCAAATTTATTAGCCTGGGGTTCTAAACGATGAACTTTTACCTAAAACTCACAAAAATGACTTTGATTTTGCCAGACCTTGAAAAAAACCTCCCGCACCTAAGACAGTTTCATATTTCACATTAAAACACCTAGCTTCTCAAACACTCTTTATTATAACATGTCAGTTTTACATACAATACACATGAGGAATATATGAAAATGAGTACATATAGCATTTGTAGTGTTTTTAATAGTTTTTTTTTCAGATTTGTGTATTAGTGTTAATAAATTTGCTGTTAAGATATTTGTCTGTTTTGCAAGTAGAACGAACCTCCTCCATCAACTTTACAGCTCTCTCAGCTACTATATTGGAGCGAGGCACATCAAGCACTGATGGTTCCTTTTTCCAGTGAGTAGAGAAGCATTTCACAGCTTTGGGACACTTAACTTTGGATATTGCTGACAACAGGTCTTCATAATCAGTCTCTGAATAGTGTTGATTAGAAAACCAGGCCCGCGACCATGTAGTTGCAATGAAATCGCAAGTAACCCCCAGCTGTTCTCGCCAAT
This sequence comes from Birgus latro, assembly GCA_018397915.1. NCBI lineage: Eukaryota > Metazoa > Arthropoda > Malacostraca > Decapoda > Coenobitidae > Birgus > Birgus latro. Next base: position 13,861 of record JAGKTI010011497.1, on the reverse strand, counting down.
TAGGAAGAAGGAAAAATGCAATAAGTGCAAAAGTTCCTCGTGAGTTCCACCTGGCACTGTGAAGTGATGGCAGCTTGTGCCATTTGATGCGAGGCCATTTTTCCTCCGTTTTGTAAAACTTGTATGCTTCACAAAGCTCAAAAAGGAATTTAAAATCATCTCTCCAGCCAAGGTTCTCATACTCTGGTATCACTTCTGTTCCCATATATGCATTTTGCAAATCATCATACTGTTCCACTGCTGATTTTGACATTTTACTTTGCAAGGACATATTTCCAAAAAGCAGCACTCAACAGCAAATTTTCCACAGCAATACTGCAAAGAAAGCAATATTGTATGAATGATGTGATTTGAACAACTATACAGTATACATTTACACAGTTTTAAACATCAAATCGGTTTGGTTAAGCTGCTTGTTGCAAGTCCTAAAGCAGTCTGGCTGCAATAGACGACAAATGCAGTCCTTTTAAAATTCAACAATTTAATAATACAAAACAACAGTAGCAATTACAGTACAACTAATATTGAGATCCCTTACAAATAATATGCAGTGCACTGTTAATGTCAGCGTGACCCACTTATAATGTAAACAATAGAAATGAGTTCACAGATTTAACACTAAAGGGCCACTGATCAAACAATTTTATCTATTTTACCTTTGTTTTTTTTATTTCTTTTAATTATTGTTTAATAATATATTTTAGCAATATTCATTCGTATATATTTCCTTGTTATTTCTTGATACTTGTTAATTCTTTTCTTGTTACGTTATTTTGTAAATAGTATTTTGTATTCACATGTATTTTTAAAATTGATGTGGTGCTAGGTGCGGGAAGTTTTTTCATGATCCAATGAAATGAACTTCATAAAAGTGATCTATGGGTAAAAGTTCATCAAATGCAACATCAGGAAAATGAAAGATTTGAAAAAAGTTTTTTAGTCATAACCCTAATGTATACCTGTGGATCATTCTGTGTCTAAAGAGGGTATTGGCTATCACCAACCCCCTCCCTGCACAAATGTCCACTAGAGCAATGCCATTCTCATCCACTTCTGTAGGTGCACCCCACCAACTATTCCATCCACCTTCACATTCCCTACTTTTCCATTCATATCTCCAATCAAAAACACCCTCCAATTCCTTTCAGACTTTTCTGTGCACGCTTCCGCATTTGCCCAGAACTCTTCTTTCACTCTGCCTGCACAATCTTGCGTTGGTGCATACATACACACAGTCACCCACATTTGTAGTCCTACTTTCAGTCTTACCCACACAATCCTTGAGCTAACTGATCCATACTCTATTATATTCTCCATCCATCTCCAGCACACAACAATACATTCTCCTTCTCTTGCCCCCTCATTCTCACCTACTCTATCGCACATACCCTATCCATACAACTGATCCATACTCTGCTATATTCTCCATCCATCTCCTGCACACAACAATACATTCTCCTTCTCTTGCCCTCTCATTCTCACCTACTCCATCGCACATACCCTATCCATACTCCCATCTCACCCTCTCACCTGACCATTTAATCTCAGTTATTCCACATATGGTATGTCCACTTTTGCACCCTCAAGCACCTGGACAATCTCCCTCTCTTTCACCTCATCATTTGCACCACATACATTCCATGTCACAATCTGTACCATGTCCTTTGTTCAGTCCCTAATCTTCACCTGTTGGTCAGTCCTGGTCCAAAGCTTCTTGTTTGTATTTTTAGTTAGTTGTTTTCTGGGGAGGGGCAGTTACCCTCCTCAACCCACATGTTGTCATGTAGGGAACATGTGTTGGTTGGGTATAAGGTTACCACCCAGCATTGTATATGATTTCCTGTTTTACAGGAAAAATTTTGGCTCATTACTCAGTGTGGAACTACCCCAAAACAGAGTACCATCACACCAGGTTGGTTGATGATGGTCACCCCCACCTACCACAGATAGTTACAGATAACACCCAATAATACATGTGTTATATGGGGTTAAGTCTACTGGCCATACTGTACAAGGTTATCTGGTGTGCTTTTTGTCACTTCCAGTACATAACCAGTTAGAATTACACACATAAACAAGCACAACACCTGCAAAATATCTCAGATAATACTTAGTAATCTATCTGTCTATCTATAGCCCGATGCCCTAATCCCGCAAAGGGTGGCCGCAGACAAAACGCCTCCAAGTCGCTCTGTCACCCACCATTTGCCTACCCTACCCCCAGCTCACTCCCCCCTCCCTCATATACTCAGTAATACCTGGGTTATATTTGGTTATGTTCAGCAGCCATTTTGTACAGTTATCATGTGTGACGGTAGTCACCTCAAAGTACATATTCACCCACAGTTATACACTTACAGAAACACAGCACCTGCAACATAATTGGATAATGCTTAATATCACCTGGATTATATTTGGTTGCCTAAGGCCATATTGTACAGCAGGGATCGGCAATATACTGTATGGCCTATGGGCCTGACCTGGCTTGCAAATCCAATTTGACTGACCAGCATCCAGCAATTCACTCTGCAAAAACTCTTAAATAATGTGTCTGATTCATAAACCACCCACTCACTGTTAACCCCTTCACTACATTGGTTTAGTGGCTAGACTGTAGTTGACACCGGTGGATCTAGCAGTTTTGTTATTTAGTTTATAGTACTCAGAAACAGTATTCAGCAGACTCAAAAGCACTCAGATCAGCTGTTTTGTGGTTGCTGCAGCAATCCAGTGGCCAATCAGGAAAGCTTGCAGAGCAATTGTCCTGTACCAGCTGCCTTCCTTATCAGCCTTGACTGTCCACTAGTTTAGGTTAACAGTCTTGCTTTTGATATTTGCTTGGCTGATTTGTCATTGTTCATTTTTTTTAAATGTTGTATTTAAGTGCAAAGTGGAGAGAATGTAAGAAAATGTTCTGGAAGGAGATAAAGAGAGCTAGACAGGGTGCCAACGAAGTCAGTAGGGGTGTGAAAGATAAAAATGGTAGATTACTACTGGAGAAGAGAGAAAAAGTAAACAGATGGAGACAACACTTTAATGAGCTGTTGAACATAGAGAATGAAAGTAATGCAAGTATAAGTGGCTGGGGAATGGCGGGGAGAAGGAGGGTTGTGAGAAGAGAGGAAGATATCAGTAGGATGGAAGTGATGGAAGCAATGAAGAAAGTTGAAATGGGGAAAGCCCCAGGAATTGATGGAGTGTGTTGTGAAATGCTGAAGCATGGGGGAGAGATAGTAATAGAATGGATGTGGAAGGTGTGCAGATTGGTGTGGGAGGAGGGTAGAGTCCCGGAGAATTGGAAGTCAGGTATAATTATTCCTCTGTACAAAGGAAAAGGGGAAAAAGCTGTGTGTGGTAATCATAGGGGCATCTGCGTTCTCAGTGTAATAGGAAAAGTATATGGTAGGTAACTTATTGACAGAGTTAGAGAAATGACAGAGGAATTAGTTGGAGAAGAACAGGGAGGTTTTAGGAAGGGAAGAGGTTGTGTAGACCAGATATTCATTCTTAGATCCTTAGTGGAAAAGTTTCTAGAGAAGGGAAAGAAGTTGTATGCAGCCTTCATGGATCTGGAGAAAGCATATGACAGGGTGGATAGACAAGGATTGTGGAAAGTATTAAGAATATATGGAGTGGATGGGAAGTTGTTGAAGGCAGTGAAGAGTATGTATGAGGGTGCTAAGGCTGCAGTGTGTGTGGATGGCAAACTGAGTGAATCTTTCCATTTGAAGGTTGGATTGAAACAAGGATGTGTCATCTCTCCATGGTTGTTCAATCTGTACATGGATGGGGTTATAAAAGAGATACAAGGTCGGGCAGTGGATGTTGGAGCGGCCTTAGTGAGAGAGGGCAGTGTTTGGAAACTCCCTGTACTGTTGTTTGCAGATGATACTGTGTTGTTGAGTGAAGACGAAGGGTAGCTGCAAGGCTTGGTCGATGAGTTTGGGAGAGTGTGTAAGAAACGGAATTTAAAGGTGAATTTAGGGAAGAGTAAAGTGATGGTCTTCGAGAGAAGTGAAGCCAGTGAATGTACAGTGAGATTGGATGGGGAGGATATGGAGAATGTGAGTGCATTTAAGTACTTGGGTAGTGTGATGAGTAAGGATGGAAGTCTGGAAGGTGAAGTGCTTGAAAGGGTGCAGCAGAGAAGGAAGGCTGCTGATTCGTTGAAAGCAGTGATAAGAAACAGGGAGGTGCGCATGGAAGTGAAATAGTTGTTACATGACAGTATTGTGATACCAACTCTAACATATGGAAGTGAAGCTTGGACCCTGTTGGAAGGACAGAAGTCAAGAGAGAGCAGTGGAAATGAGTTATTTGAGAGGAGCATGTGGAGTTACATGGAGAGACAGATTAACAAATGAGGAAGTGAAGGAGCGTTGTGGTGTGGTTGTGGATGTGATTGGAAGCGTTAGGAGAAGCACGTTAAGGTGGTTTGGGCATGTGGAGAGGATGGAGAGTGAAAGACTGATGAGGAGAGTGTGTGTGAGTGAGGTGGATGGAGCGAGAGGGAGGGGGAGGCTGAGGATGAGATGGAGGGATGGAGTGGAGATGTACATGAGAGAGGGAGGTGTGAGTTGGGAGCTGGGTAGTGAAATGGCGGGGGACAGAGCGACATGGAGGCGATTTCTTTGTGGCCACCCCGTGCGGGATTGAGGCGTCTGGCAATAGATAGATAGATAGATTCTTTCTCATCTTAAAACTCAGGCCCAGCAATTGAATGATAATTACTGGGTTACAAAAAAAATTTATTTGTAAGTTGTCTGTGTTTTTTCAACTGGTTAGGACAATTTTGCACCACTGAATCTGAAAATGACATCCGTTTCTCTCGATCAGGTCAGGTTTTTGTGCTAAGTTGATTTTTTAAAAAAATCCGATCTTCTGACTAAATCGATTACGTTTTTGTAACATTATCGGTTGATTTTTGTTAATATTTCTTGTCCGAAATAGGTTTTTAAGAGAAAATATCGTTTTCTAACACATTTTATTAATTAAATGTTCCAAAAAAAAGTATACTGTAAATTGAATAGCAGACATTGATAAAGGTAAGTACATGTAAATTGCATGTTACGTCATCATTGTTCAAAATTCAGGGCTTGAACTTCCGTTTTTTCAAAACCCTAGAATGCTCAGTGGCAGGGATGTCTCTCTTCAGAGTCCAGCAGTAATCAGCCATCATGACTGCATCCCAGCGTCCCTGATTCCTGGTCTCCATCTCTTTCATGTCCTGATGGAATCTCTCCCCCTGCTCCTCGCTCATTGATCCCAGATTCTCAGGAAACCGATCCATATGTGAGAATAATTAAGGCATGTTGATGCTCATGTTGCATCCGAGGTTTCTGAAAGCAGTCAGCATATTGGTGACAAGTTCTGCGTAGTTACTGGCCTTGTTGTTGCCAAGAAAGTTCTTCACGACCAGAACAAAAGCCTTCCACGCTTCCAGTTCCACTTCGTTCATTGAGTTTTCAAACTCTGGATCTCTGATGAGCTTACGGATTTGAGGACCGTCAGAGATGCCAGCTTTCAACTTCTCCATGGTCAGTCCTGGAAAAGCCTGGCACAAGTAAGTGAAGCAGCAGCCATGCTTGTCCAGAGCTTTGGTGAACTGCTTGATCAAACCGAGCTTGATGTGCAGTGGTGGGAAGAGTATCCTGTCTCTGTCCACCAGAGGGTTGTTGATGACTTTCCTTGTTCTGCAAGGCACCAATTCCTCCCGCACAGGCCAGTCCTTCTTCATGTAATGCTGAGCAGTGTCCCTACTATCCCACATGCACAGGAAGCATGGGTACTTGGTGTACCCGGACTGTTGTCCCAACAAAAAGTTCACCATCTTCAGGTCAACACAAATAAACAACTCATGCTGATCATAACGAATTTTCTCCAGCACATACTTCACCGCTTCATACTTCTCCTTCAGTGTAGTCGAGTGAATGAGGGATACAGAGGCAAACTGGTTGCTGTTGTGTAGCAGAACACATTTCAGCGATAGCTTGCTGCTGTCAGTGAACAGTCTCCAGTCTTTGGGTTCGTACTGTGGCACTCCAAGCTTGTGCAGAAGCTGCGCAATATCTGTACAGTACACCAAGTCCTTCTCTTCAGAGAAAAAACGGAGGCACTCTTGATGCCTGTTGCGGTAGAAGGTGATGCGAGCACTGTCAGAGAGGAGGTTTTTTTCCTTTAATCTGGATACCAACAGTTCAGCAGAGGACTTTGACAAGCTGAGATCGCGAACTAGATCATTTAGCTCCTTTTGGAAAAAAGGATGTGGAGCATCATCGTCAAGAACCACTTCATCTTCTTTATCTTCTTGAACACTGGAGGAATCTTCGTCACTAATGTCAGGAAGTTCTCCAAAGACAGGTACTGGAATTTCATCACAGTGAGCTACAGGACGACGTGCTGATTGAAGATCAGGATACTTGAGGCTGCTCCGGTTCTTTCTGTTGATCCCAGTCACATCAATAGCGCAGAAGTAGCAGTCATTGCCATGGTTTGTCGGCTCCCTCCAAACCATGGGAATTCCAAACTTCAGACAACTCTTCTTGCCCTTAGTCCACTGATGCAGATACTCGGTGCATGTCTTGCATACCATGTGTGGCGCCCAAGCTTTATCCTGGTCACCAAGTTGAATACCAAAATAATCATGGTAAGCACGCTTTATGAAACTTGTGACTGGATTCCTTTTAGGAACTATAGTGTATTCGCCGCAGATGTAGCAGAATACATCGGGTTTATTTTTGCAAGATCTTCTGGTTGAAGCCATTTCATTCACCCGTAAAATCAAAATACCAATTAGTCATAAATTGGTGCCTGTAAACTCTTCAGAGTTTGTTTATTTCAAGCAATAAAAAAGAATTTTGCATCATATAAAGCAAAAATACCCGTACATGTAAACAAAAATGTCAAAAACAACATGTGGCCATAGCTCAAAAAGTTGACCTGATTGAGCAAAACCAGTGTGATTTTTGGATTCAGCACATCAAAATTGTCCTAAATCAGCTAAAAGAACTTAGACAATAAATTTGGTGTTGACCAGTGTATATATAATATTTTTTAGGCTCTTGACTATTAAAAGGTTGCTGAGTGTTGTACAGGGATATGTGTGACTAGTAACCCCCTAGGTACATATCCAGTCATAATTACACATTTACAGAAGCATTACAACTGCAGTACAATTCAGATAACAAACAGTAGCTCATGGATGATATGGGGATATATCAAGTGGTCTTAGAAGATTATTTCCAGATGCAATGGAGCCCTAAGTTTGGCAACATCTTTGTTCGTGGTTTCATGCTTAGTGGTGGCTGCAAATATTCCCAAACACCGAGTTTCGTGTGAAAACTCCTTCGTTCGTGGCAAGAAAACATAAACAAACCACGCATGGAAAGTGATCGCTGCCATTGCCACAGAAGAGATGCATTACAGGATGGATGTGTTGCGTGGAGAGGCGGGGGAGAGTGGAGGCGCCAGAGGTGGTGGGGTGCAGTAGCCTAATCATCCGCCTTGGAAATTACATCTCCATCCCCTCCATTAAGCACCTTATCCAGTCTGCCAAGTGAATTTCCCTGCCTGTAATGTACTTTCTATTAATACAGTACTAGTTTCTTTTCAGGTGTGATCAGTAAATTTTACACTACATAAGTGGGTTTCAGAGGGAGTTGTCATAGCATCCGGAACGTATCAATCTGTCTGTCAATTGCCAGATGCCTTAATCCCGTAAGGGGTGGCCACAAACAAATCGCCTCCATGTCGCTATGTCCCCTGCCATTTCAACTGCCCTGTTCCCAGCTTACACACCCCCTCTCTCATATACCACTCCACTCCATCCCTCCATCTCATCCTTGGCCTCCACCTCCCTCTCCCCCCCTCCACCTCTCTCACATACTCTCTCATTGTCAGTCTCTCACTCTCCATCCTCCTCACTTGGCCAACCCTCCTTAATGTGTTTCTCCTAACTCTTCCTATCGCATCCACATCCACACCACAACGCTCCTTCACTTCCTTATTTGTCAGTCTCTTTCTCTCCATGTGACTCCACATGCTCCTCTCAAATAACTCATTTCCACTGCTCTCACTCTTGACTTCTGTCCCTCCAACAAGGGCCAAGCTTCACTTCCATATATTAGAGTTTGTGTCACAATGCTGTCATATAGTATCTTTTTCACTTCCATGCTCACTTCCCTATTTCTTATCACTGCTTTCAAGGAACCAGCAACCTTTCTTCAATGCTGCACCCTTTCAAGCACTTCACCCTCTAAACTTCCATCCTTACTCATCACACTATCCAAGTACTTAAATGCACTCACCTTCTCCATATCCTCCCCATTCAATCTCACTGTACATTCAGTGACTTCACTACTTTCGAAGACCATCACTTTACTTGTCCCTACATTCACCTTTAGATTCCATTTCTTACACACTCTCTCAAACTTATCTACCAAGCCTTGCAGTTCCCCTTCGCCTTCACCTAACAACACAGTGTCATCTGCAAACAACAGCACTGGGAGGTTCCAAACACTTCCCTCTCTCACTAGGACCACTCCAACATCCACTGCCCTAACTTGTATCTCTTTTATAACCCCAACCATGTACAGATTGAACAACCATGGAGATATGACACATCCTTGTTTCAATCCAACCTTCAAATAGAAAAATTCACTCAATTCACCATCCACATGCACTGCAGCCTTAGCACCCTCATACATACTCTTCACAGCCTTCAACAACTTCCCATCTACTCCACGTATTCTTAATACTTTCCACAACCCTTGTCTATCCACCCTGTCATATGCTTTCTCCAAATCCATGAAGGCTGCATATAACTTCTTTCCCTTCTCTAGAAACTTTTCCACTAAAGATCAAAGAATGAATATCTGATCTACACAACCTCTTCCCTTACTAAAACCTCCCTGTTCTTCTCCAACTGATTCCTCTGTTATTTCCCTAACTCTGTCAATAAGTATCCTACCATATATTTTTCCTGTTACACTAAGAAGGCAAATGCCCCTATGATTACCACGCACTTCTTTTTCCCTTTCCCTTTGTACAGAGGAATAATTATACCTGCCTTCCAATCCTCCAGGACTCTACCTTCCACCCGGGCCAATCTGCACATCTTCCACATCCATTCTACTACTATCTCTCTGCCATGCTTCAGCACATCACCTCTTCAATTCCTGGGGCTTTCCCCATTTTAACATTTTTCATTGCATCCACAACCTCCATCCTACTGATTTCTTCCTCTGTTCCCACATCCCTCCTTCTCCCGGCCATTCCCCAGCCATTTATACTTGCATTTCTTTCAGTCTCTGTGTTTAACAGTTCATTAAAGTGTTCTCTCCATCTGCTCACTTTCTCTCCCTTCTCCACTAGTAATCCACCATTTTTATCTTTCACTCCCCAACTACCTTCTTTGGCACCCAGTCTAGCTCTCTTTACCTCTTTCCAAAACATTTTCTTACATTCCCTCCACTTTACACTCAAATTCCTTCCAAATTTCCATATCCACTCTCTTCTTACTCACTCTTACTAATCTTTTCACCTCTCTCTTCCTTTCTACATATAACTCTCTCTTCAGCCTCTCAACTTCTTCAACACCTCTGTTTCTCATCCACTCACTATATGCTTTCTTCTTTTGTGCCACAGCCTCTCTCATCTCTCCAGTCCACCATGCTGTTCCCTGTACCCCCTCGACTTCTCTTCACCCCACACACCACCTCACATGCTGAACAGATTTCTTCTGTGAATATCTTGCACACACCTTCCACGTCCCCCATCTCTTCCAATCTGTATTTACTCAGTCGCTCCTCCACTTCCCTTTTATATTCTACTCTTTTTCCTTCCTCTTGTAACATTTCTACCCTCCTTGTAAGAACTACTTCCTCCTGTCCTTCCCTTCTTCTGTTTCTCCATTTTGTTTGGACTTTGATTCTGGCCACCACCAAGTGGTGGTCAGAAAGTCCACTCCCCCAGCCTCTATATACTCTTGCATCCGTTACACACCATCTCATCCTTTCACCCACACACACATAATTAATCATTGCCTTCCATTCATTCAGTTCATCATCACCCTTCTCATCACCTGGAACCAGTTAACCTATATCCCATGGGATCAGTGCCCCATCTTTAGCGGTTTCATGGTTTGTGGTACTTTTCACAGAACCAGTTAGGTGCGAAACTTGGGGCTTTACTTTACAAAGGAATCTTGGTTTGGTTAAAGGGTTTACTGCAAAAAATATAGTATAGTACAGGCACATTTTCTACGGATCAGTTGGGCATTTTTCTGTGTTTAGCAGCTTGTATAGTTAAAAAACAATATGTAGGGGCATTTTTTTTTTTTTTAACTAGGAATTTGGAATAATGGGACTGAATTCAGATAGAGGAGTTTGGATGCAAAAAATGGCAATTTGTAAAAGTGAAAATTTGATTATCAGATACTTGTATACTGGGAGTTGACTGTACCAACTTATATTTGTTTGCATGTATGATATCAAGTTTTTGACAGTTGCCATTTTTACTTATACAATCCCATATGATGCATAAGTTCCACACAACACTCTTCAGCATTCTGTATGAATCTGTGTACAGTATAAAGCTACAGCCTTCTGTCTCTCAAAATGACTGTAGTAGTAGTAGTTCTTCCCAAGGCAGTCTGGCCGAACAGCCCTGAGTCCCTAAGGAAGGCCACGGCCGAGACCGGGCTTTCCCACAGAGCTCTCAAGGAGTGTATGTTGTGTTGTTGGCGTTGGGGATTGTGTGCAATGCAGTCTTCCATGATTTGCTTAATAGTATGGGGTGCTGTCTTACATCCTTGACAGGCGTCTGCGACGGAGTCATCCAGCCTCTTCTGATAACTTAAGAGGGCTGGATGATGCCCACATCTCAGCCTGGCCAGGTGGATCATGTCTTCATGAAGGAGATAGGATTCAGAAGGATGGATATCAGGAGTCCGTGCATGCAGCTGTGTGTTGTCTTTAAGTGACTGAATGGAATGGCGAGTGATTTGAGTATGAATATGCTTCTGGAAGCTGGTCTGAGGTGGGTGGGGGGGAAGAGATGACAGTATTGTATATGATATTGTGTGCTGAGTGTTGTTTTGATGTTCCTTGGTGTGTGTGGATGTGCTGTCATGTAGTGTAGTGATGTTGTGGATTTGTGGAGGCTGCAGCAAGAATTTGGGTGCCTCTCATGTCTAGATGATCCTTGACTTTGAGGACTTTGGTTTCTTGGTGTAGGTGGTCTGTGGGTGTAGTAGCTGTACAGCCTGTGAATATTTTTAGGGCCTTGTTTTGTATGGTCGGAAGAGTGTTATAGTGCGTTTCAGTGAGGTTAGGAGCCCAAGCAGGGCTTGGATAATTCATCACTGAACGTCTATGTTGTTTGTATATTGTGGTGGTGGTTTCTTTGTTGTGTCCAATTGTTGTATGGGCAAGTGACCTTAAGGCATTGAGTGTAGGTGTTAATTTAATTTTTATGTTTGTGATGTGTTGTATAAATGACATTGATGTATTGTATGTTACTCCAAGGATTTTGTGTGTGTGTGTTTGTGTGTGGTAGGGGAGTGTTGTTTATGGTGAGGTGTGGAATGTGACTGTGTTCTGCTGTCCAGTTTGTGAGAAGGGTCACTGTAGATTTGGCTGGGGCTGTTTTGAGCCTGTTTGTAGTGAACCATTCATGTAGTGTGTTCGAGGTAAGGTTGAAGGATGTGTGCTGCTGTGTTTGCATTTTGGTGTGTACATGTAAGTGTTATGTTGTCTGCATAGGAAGCTATGTGTATCTGTGGTGTGTGGGCTGTGGGTATGTCATGCATGTATAGGATAAAGAGTGTAGGGGACAGAACTGATCCTTGCGGGACACCATTTGTGAAGCTTCTGATGTTTGATGACTGACCGGCAAAAGTTACATGTGCATATCTCCCTGCTAAGTAGTTTGCTAGCCATCTTTTTGTGTTATTGTGCATGTTTGTGTTGAATATTATGTTTGTGAGGTTGTGGCAGGGGATGGAATCAAAAGCTTTACTAATGTCTAGTGTGACAAGGAGTGTTCTGTGTGGTGGCTTAGCTGAATTCATGCCATCAAAAACTCTCTGTGTAAGGTCTGTAAGAAGTGTTTGTGGAGAGTAATGGCCTAAAACCATGTTGTGATGGGGCTAGGGGGATGTGAGGTGTAACTAGTTGTGGTACCAGTCTTTCAATGACTTTGGAAGAGGTGCAGAGGAGTGTGATGGGGCGGTGTGAGGAAGGTAACGTGGGGTCTTTGTTGGGTTTGGAGATATTGATGATGGTTCCATGCTTCCAGATGTTTGGTATTATGTTGTGTGAGTAGCTGTAGTTTGATATGTTGGTGAGTGATTGTATGCCTTATGGTCCAAGGTGTTTAACCCATCATACACGGGGGCCCGGTGAAGAATCCAACCGCTCACACTCTTCGACGCGGGATTCGTCTGAGTGAAATCCTACTGCTCACACTCTTTTGATTCAGGATTCGTCCAAGTGAAATCAGCCGTTCACACTCTTTCGATGTAGGTTGAGTCCAAGCATATAATATGCAGTATTTTTTTTTTTTTTCACAACAGTTTATTGTTTGATCTTCCTTTCTGTCTATTGCCAGATGGCTCAATCCCACACGGGGTGGTCACAAACAAATCGCTTCCATGTTGCCCTGTCCCCCGCCATTTCACTACCCCGCTCCCAACTCACACCCCCCCTCTCTCATGTACCTCTCCACTCCATCCCTCCATCTCATCCTCGGCCTCCCCCTCCCTCTCACCCCCTCCAGCTCACACACATACACTCTCCTCGTCAATCTTTCACCCTTCATCCTCTCCACATGCCCAAACCACCTTCCTAATGAACAAAAAAAAATAATCTATAATAAAAGGTATTACCATACTCTATCATTCATTTATTCAATGCTTATTTACTCCCAGACATATAAACATTTTGGCAATGATTACAGAATATTGTAGAGCATTTATCTGTGATCCATTTTGTAAAAAAATGACACTTCTGTCTATCTGGAACATATTTTATGGCATACAGACTTCGGGGGGAGGCTTGACTGGGGTTCCGCCGGCATAGATCATGGGTCCGGGGCGAGATGGGGCTCGAACCTGTGCTAGAGGGTACAGGGCATTGCGGTTCCCAGGCTGCCGCTTCTGCTCAATAGAGAGGGGCCCGAACCTGGGAGTAGCGCCCCAGGAGGCTGCCCTATCAGTGGGTGTATAATGGCGGGGCAGTTGCAGTGCCAAGCCGCGCTTGGAGGGTGTCCCTGCAGCTGTCCTGGCAGGGTGCCCCAAGGCCACTACCACAGCCACTGGTAAGCTGGTGGGCTAGGGGTCCCAGATCCATTGCCTGGACCTGGGTCTGTGCAATGGGTCGGGCCTTTGGAATGTTTACCCCCCTCTATCTTACCGACTATGAACTACAAAAACAAGCACCAAAGCAAGCCTGAGGACAGCAAATCACCCAGGGGGTTTAGGGTGGGTTCGTGGAATGTGGGAAGTTTGAGAGGAAGAGCAGGGGAAGTCGTCGAGGCATTCAGTAGGAGGTGGGTGGATGTGGCATGTTTGCAGGAAGTCCAGTACAGGGGTGGATCAGCCAGAAAGATTGTTGGGAAGGATTGCTACTATAAGTTGTTTTGGCAGGAGGGAACTGACAGATTTGGGGGTGTGGGTGTGTTGGTAGCAGAGAAATGGGTGGAATATGTCATGAATGTTATGAGAGTAAGTGATAGGATAGTAGTGGGGAAAATTTTGATCTGGCAGAAATTGATTTCAGTTATATCGGCATATGCTCCACAGGTAGGATTGGATGACGCAGAGAAGGACAGATTTTGGGATGATTTAATACGTGTAGTGAGT
>JAGKTI010011496.1:0-26291 GCA_018397915.1 Birgus latro | reverse complement strand
CCAGCCCCACCTCTGGCACATAACATTGTGATATAATTATTTACAGCTTAGCTTATATCTTCCAATATATACGTGTGTGTGTGTGTGTAAGAGGGATTTTTCAGCTTGGGAAAGGATGTAGAGCCATAGTATTGTCATAAGTCTGCCTTTGAGCTATGGTAAATAAGCTCTAAAGGGCAGAACTCTCAGCCTAAAATAAATGAACTATATAGCCTAATGATCATATTGATCAGTTTAAAAACTTGCAGAAATATTTATGGTAAGTTTTTGATAAAGCCTTGTCTGTTTTACACATAAGCAGTGGGAAAAATGACTGCCTGCCATGGTGGACCATCAGGTCATTTCAGCCCCAAGATCAGCCCATCATCAGTCATTTTGTCCCCAAATTAAACTATCTATCTATCTATTGCCAGATGCCTCAATCCCGAACGGGGTGGCCACAAGCAAATCGCCTCCATGTCACTCTGTCCCCTGCCATTTCACTACCACGCTCCCAACTCGCACCTCCCTCTCTCATATACCTCTCCACTCCATCCCTTCATCTCATCCTCGGCCTCCCCCTCCCTCTCACCCCCTCCACCTCACTCACATACACTCTCCTCGTCAATCTTTCACTCTCCATCCTCTCCACATGCCCAAACCACCTTAACGTGTTTCTCCTAACGCTTCCCATCACGTCCTCAAGCACACCACAACGCTCCTTCACTTCCTCATTTGTTAGTCTGTCTCTCCATGTGACTCCACATGCTCCTCTCAAATAACTCATTTCCACTGCTCTCACTCTTGACTTCTGTCCCTCCAACAGGGTCCAAGCTTCACTTCCATATGTCAGAGTTGGTATCACAATACTGTCATGTAACAACTTTTTCACTTCCATGCTCACCTCCCTGTTTCTTATCACTGCTTTCAACGAACCAGCAACCTTCCTTCCCTGCTGTACCCTTTCGAGCACTTCACCCTCCAGACTACCATCCTTACTCATCACACTGCCCAAGTACTTAAATTCACTCACATTCTCCATTTCCTTCCCATCCAATCTCACTGTACACTCACTGGCTTCACTTCTCTCGAAGACCATCACTTTACTCTTCCCCACATTCACCTTTATATTCCGTTTCTTACACACTCTCCCAAACTCATCTACCAAGCCTTGCAGCTCCCCTTCGTCTTCACTCAACAACACAGTATCATCTGCAAACAACAGTACAGGTAGTTTCCAAACACTACCCTCTCTCACTAGGGCCGCTCCAACATCCACTGCCCGACCTTGTATCTCTTTTATAACCCCATCCATATACAGATTGAACAACCATGGAGACATGACACATCCTTGTTTCAATCCAACCTTCAATTAAACTAACCTAGCTTAATTTAACCTAACCTAGCCTAGCCTAAATTAAGTAACTTACTGTGACTTAATGCCCTCTACCTATAGCCACAACAACTTGACCTCTGCTGGTGAAAATAATTCAACCTAACTTCTCTCAGTATAATATAAGTCATTTCTGCAGCATTTTGATATCATAAATACTGTATATTACATAATTGTTAAATGTGCAGTAATGGCAGGAGTGCAGATTTTCATCTAGCAATGATAATGAAAACCTCAATAACCAAGTGCATGATACCCAAGGGATCACTGTAGTGTACATGTCTAGACTAATTCTCTGCAATGTTCCACAGCGTGTTTTGGTCCTGGTACACTGTGATGTTGACGCCATCTGTGCCAGCAAGATTCTTCAGTCACTGTTCAGAGCAGACCACATACTGTACACTATTATACCCATACAGGTTAGTTAGTGCTGAGAAAGAGACCAACCAGGTTTACTGCATCAGTGTGTTAATGATAATGATGATGATGTACTGTAGTGTCTTATGCATATGAGTTTTCCTACTTTTGGATCCTACCTTTCCCCCTTTTGGTGTTGGTAGTTAGAGAGGATGATTATGTTATATCCCAATGTCCTATGCATTTATGTTTCCCATTTCTTACCTGTGGATCCTACCATTCCCCTTCTTAATGTGGGAAGTTGGGTAAGGTTGACAATGATTCCCTACCCAATTTGACTCCAGGCAGACTCGCAGCAACCTTGTTTCAGCATAGGGCGGCACCAAGATGAAGTATTATATGTGCTACCCATCAACTCTGGGGTGGGAAGATGGATAGGATAGTAATGATGATGATGATGTACTGTAGTGTCTTCTGCATATGTTTTCCTTTTATAACTTTGGATCCTACCATTTCCCTTAATATGGGAAATTGGGTAAGGATGATGATGATGATAATACTTCATCCCGTTTGACTCCCAACAGACTCGCTCTGACCTTGTGTCAGCATATGAGCAGCACCGCGATCAAATGTGTCATGTGCTTCTCATCAATTGTGGTGGATGCCTTGACCTGGTGGATGTCCTCAGCCCTCCTGAGGAAGCCATCATATACGTAGCAGACAGCCACAGGCCCCTTGATATCTGCAATATTTACAGCGGAGACCAGGTACAGTGCTCTTCATCTAACCTCTCAAGGATCCCTTACCCCTTTCAGCTCAGTTGATGACCAAGTTTAGTTGAACTGGAGGGTTAATTTACCTAGTAGCAAATGAGCATTCATTTTTGCCTCATAACCAAGGCTTATTATATTCCATGTAACCACAACTTAGTATTCAAGTATGTGAGTGGCCCAGTTATTTCATGTGGAAACAAACTGACAATGGACACCATTGACTCTTTAATGTCAGCAATACAGTATTTGCATTGAGGACCAGGTAAGGGTGGTAAATGGGTGAGGGTCTAAGGGTCCAAATCAGGCTAAAACTTCTGAACCTTTACACTAAAGACAGTGACATTGGTGCTGGAGAGGGATGCCTTCACAGAATGGCAACAGTATAACTGGAGAGCTCTGATGCCCATTTACACAAACATTCCTCATCTCCCTTTTTCCCCAGAGGAGGATGGTGGACTGAAGGAGAAAGGCAACTTCAACCTGCAATTTGCCAGGTTCATGTTCAGATGAATCTGGGGCTGCAGGAGCAACAATAATTTCAGTACACTTTTTTTTTTTTTTTCATTACACCATAGATGTGATCCTAAGAACTATAATGTTATGTGAGAAATAGCTCTGATAGAAGGTTATTTTCCAGCAAGAAAGAGTGTTTTGAAAAATATTTGAAAAACTATTGTTAGGGTATCAGATATTATATATAACTTTGTATTTGGGTGTGTATGAACATGCGCTATTAAATGTTAATGTCTGTTTGCAGTTTAACTTAGCCGTGGTTCTGACAGACTCCTTCCCTCACCTTGGGCTCGATCTCCTCACCTACAGATAATGTTTTGATCAGACTGATATATTATATTGGAAGCAGTCCAGATAAAGAAAGCAAAACTACAGCAGAAAAAAACGGAAAAATGTCACAGCTTCATCATAAGGATAAGTCAGTATTTGCAATTACAACAGTGCAGTGAGGGAGGATAGAAAATAAAAATATGTTGTATGTAAAGAACACCCTAGCTGTGAATGATATTGGTGGTGGTCTAGTGCCAGAGTGATAGTAAAGATGGCAGCTGGATTACTTTTGATTGCCATCCAGACATAGTAGCAATGATAATAAAGATGGTTGCAGGATTATATTTGACCATTGTCCAAGCATCAGCTGGGTTATTGTCTTTTCCCTCCCACATCCACTCTCCTGAGATGGCTGTGATTAAGAGTGACTCAGGTGGGTTCATACAGCATCTAGTTGGTGACTGACAGGATCCTCACATAGGATGAGGCTGTAATATGGTATGCAGAAGAGAGTCTCATAGTGGCCTATGTCTGCTGACCTTAAGGCACTAATCAGTTACAAGAAGGATTCCATGCATGGGGAATTTTTCGTTGGAGGACATGACAGAGCCAGGCAGTTTGAATGGACAGGGCTTAGTGAGAATCTTGTGCTAGGAGGTTTGGTGTGACAGAACCAGGAAGTTTGAATATAGAGGGTTCGGTGGGGATCTTGTGTCAGAAGGTAGGGATATCCAATTACCCAGCAGAGGGGATTATGTATCATTGAAGATGGAGAACTAACTTATGCCAGATTCAATGGCAGCAAAATGTTTGTGTGTCAAGAGCTGTCTCACACACTTTCTTGCCAGCAACAGGAGCTACCTAATATGGGTCAACCCACCTGCTGCAATACTTTTCTTTTCTCTCTCTCTCTCTCTCTCTCCATGAAGCTATTAAGCCATACAAAATAGAGATCTGAGTTTGGCAGCTGCAAGACGCTTGCATGAAGGAGTTTAAGTGACTGCCTTAGCAGAAGGGTGTGAAACTTTGGTGTGATATGAAAATAGCAACTCAAGAATAAGAGCAGTGACAGTAGTGTTGTGTGAAGTGGAGAGTGTATATGGTAAGGAATTAGGTGACTTATGAAAGATGTGGAATAAGGAAGTCCGTGGACACCAGAGTTGAAGATAGTGTGCCTTGGGAGGTATGGTGATGTGGAGAAAATGGGTGTGGTTAAGACGGTGAAAAGGAGTAAGTTTGAAGGTAGGAGGAGGCGTTGTAGTCCATAAAGTGGGGTAGATGTGGTAGACTACTGTGAATGTGAAGAAGTGAGTTACTTTTATTGTACAGTAATTTACTTTGGCCTGAATAGCAAAAAGCTAACAGATAAAAAAAATACTTAAGACTTACATACTGTATTTGTTTTTTTGTCCTCCGGGCTAACAGCAAAATAAAAAAGGGATACTTTAAAGGAGGCATAGATACAGTATACTATCATTGTTATAAGCTGACAGAGATCCCTAACCCTTTTCAGCATGGTTGATGGCTAATTGTAGTCAGATTGGAGGGTCACTTTCTCTAATAACCAAGGAGACTCAGTTACCTCATAACTATAGCTTGAAGGGAATTTCTTGCAGTTTGCAACCACGGCCTAGTATTCGAAGTTAAAGAGTGGCCAAACTTCTGTCAGGTAAAAAGAAACTGTCTACTGTAACTTAGGATACTTATTCCTGCCGCGTAACAAGGGTTCATCGATGTCAATCTCAGCATAGTGTTTGAGGCGTAGGAGTGGCCCAGTTCCATCAGGTGAAAACAAACTGACTATAGTTACAATTTTTGTCCACTAGGTGCGAGTCCTGAGTCAGCTGGGGGAGGATGAGGAGGTGCCAGCATTTGAGGATGTCTTCAGGGAGGAGGAGGTGAGAGAGAGAGAGAGAGAGAGAGAGAGAGAGAGAGAGAGAGAGAGAGAGAGAGAGAGAGAGAGAGAGAGAGAGAGACTTAAACGACCATGTTCCCTTCAATTGAAATTTCAGTTTTCTAATATGTTCACACTATGCAGCAATGTGTCTTACATTTTGGTGGAACTTATCAAGCTTCCCTTTCTCATGCCTGTTCGTAAGATAAGAGTCTGGCGTCTGAAACTAAGCATTCTGTCTTTTATTGAGACATTTACTTTTGCCTCAGTGGTGTCTCACCCCTTTTGTAGCCAATTTCTTTATACCTAAGACCCAAACATATTACAGCTCTGTGTGATGTTTATATAAGTTGGTAGCCTGTTTCATTCTTGTGCTTCTATTATGGCCAATTACTTAACTTGTTATGGTGGTAGGTGTTGGTGACCATTATCACTTGATGGGTGGCCAATTACTTAACTTACAATGGTGGTAGGTGCTGGTGACCATTATCACTTGATGGGGTGCTGCCTACTTCTTCTTACTCCATTATCATTCTATCTCTGTTTCTGCCTTTCTCTCCTCCTACTTCTCGCTTACCTTCCTGTCATTTTCTATTACTCATCATTCCAGTTCAGGTTTCCCTGCACTGACAGACAACCAGATGGTTTTCTGTAACCCAGGAACCATTAACAACACTGGGTGATAACTATGATAATCAGATAATGGGTTGCCCCATAGCTGTGCCACTGCTTAAACCAGACAATGGTCAGGTGATTTGTTTTGCAGAGCTCGGGTGAAGATGAAGGCAGTGATGATGAGGAGGGGAGCAAGAGACGTCGTTTTGATGAGGAGGCACTGGAGCGACGACGGGCCAGGCGTCAGTGGCACCAGCAGCGCCACAAGATTGTCTTTGACTACACACAGTTCTCGTACTTTGGCAGCTCGGTGGGTGGGTGGTTATAAGGCAGTAAGAGGTTGGTCACCATCATCATCATAATCATCATCCTTATCCACCTCCTCCTGTTCATCATCATCATCATCATTATCCACCTCCTTCTGTTCATCTTCCTTATCTGCCTCCTTCTGTTCATCATCCTTATCCACCTCCTGTTCATCATCATTATCATTTCTTACCTGCAGGTGGGATCAGGTAGGGTTCATAAAATAAGGAAAAGGAAAGAATGGTAGTTGGAGAACTAATCATCACCAAGTTGAGAGAAGTGGATCACATTCCCATTCACTTACCTTTCAAACCTCAGGAATCCTGGCTCGACCTAACGGGTATACCTGTCCACATGTAGCTTCTTAATTACGTATCAACTAAGTCCTTCATTTGTTTGAAAAAAAAAAAGTTATTTTCTTTTTATCGCATTAATTTCAGTATATCTTTAACACCTTCCAGTCTGCCGTTAATGCCGTGTTTGCAGGCTGAAATTGTCTTTTTTCTCATGCAGTCCACCATCCAGGTTTTGGGGGATGGGGAGAGAGTTGAAGATCGTATGTACAGTTGAGTACCAGATGGTTATATCATTGTCATAGTGAGAAGGCTTGTCCCTCCAGCACTCTCAGTGAAGTGTTCTATCAATCTATCTATCTGTCTACAGCCAGACACCACAATCCTGTAAGGAATGAAGTGTAAAAAGTGTTAAATACTTCATATATAAATGGGAGAGAAGGGGGGGGAAGGAGTAGGAGTGATGTAGAAAGAGAAGGACGAGAGGAGTGTTCATAAAGAGAATGGGAAACCAACCACACTCATCAGCTGACTGAGGTAAACACGCAATCTTTGATTCAATCTTGGACCAAATCGGCAATTTTAATTGAAAAATATTTAAATCTTTATCACCATATAGGTTTGTACACCTAATTATTTGGAATTCAGTCAAAAATTTGTGCTTAATTTAATAATTAATAGAAAATCAGGATTCAGTGTGAAAAGTTCTTAAAGTTAGCAGAATTGTTTTGCTTCTAGGCTAACAACTTGCCCTGATGGACTTTTATTTTGTAATAAATATCAGTTTACAATGCAGATACACTTTTTTGTACTCAAATGTTTTTGCAAAATAGAAGTCTGCCAAGGTGTGCTGATGATCTAATAGGGGAAGTACAGTAAAACCTCGATATAACGGACTTCAGTAGACCGGAATTCGCTTTTATCGGACTCGAGGAGCTACCGGACTAAACTCCTACACAGTAAGACCTCACTATAACGGACTAATTGGGGCTCAGGCCAGTCCGAAATATGCGATTGTCCGATAAAAGCGACATCCGGACTTACCCTTTCTAATCCGGACTTTTTCCGATATATCAGACTAGTCCGGATTGCATCGGTAGTTTTCACCACCATTGCAGTATTGTACTGTGTTTTACCTTCACAACATTAATCAAATGGTATAATAATACTGTATTGTGCACTGAAAAACATGTCTTTTACTTGTCTTATTGTGGTGAACATAGCTGAAGTTGTCAGGCAGTCCGGACTGATTCTGGCTGTATCGGACTTTTTCCGATATATAGGAGTTTAGTCCGGTAGCTCCTCGAGTCCGATAAAAGCGAATTCCGGTCTACTGAAGTCCGTTATATCGAAGTTTTACTGTATATCGAAAAAAGTCTGATAAAGCCAGAAAGCAGTCCGGACTGCCTGACCACTTCAGCTATGTTCACCACAATAAGACAAGTAAAAGACATGTTTTTCAGTGCACAGTACAGTATTATTACACCATTTGATTAATGTAGTGAAGGTATAACACAGTACAATACTGCAATGGTGGTGAAAACCACTGATGCAATCCGGACTAATGTCTGATATATCGGAAAAAGTCCGTGTTAGTGTGTGTGCGCACGCACACATCTGCTAAGTCACAAGTGATGATGTCATCGGGAGGTTCCTGTGGTATGCAACCGGGAGCCTTGGCAGTTGACGTGGTAAAGGCGGCTGGGTGAGTGTGGTTTGTCTAGTTCCAACATTGGTAGCAGAGCGTGGTTCGACAATGGCGTCGTGTTCGACCAAGTGGCCTCCAAAACTGGAAAATGATTCTTCATGTGAGAGCTGGAAAAAAGACATTGGCATTTGGTGCGAACTAACGGACCTAGCAGCAGAAAAACAAGGTTTAGCTATTCACCTGTCATTGTCTGGGAGAGCGAGGGTGGCGTCCTCGCAGATTGAAACAGATGTTTTAAAGCAGAAGGATGGTGTTCAGACCCTGCTGAAGAAATTAGACGTTTTTTTCTCGTGGACAAAGGACGTCGACAGTTTGCAGCGTTTTATGAGCTATATAACTTCAGAAGAGCCAGTGATATGAACATTCGGGAGTTCGTGACAGAATTTGAGCATGTTTACTTCAAATTTACCAAGCAGGACATGGAACTGCCAAATTCTGTGATGGCTTTTATGCTCTTAGCTGCATGCAAACTTTCAGACAGTGGACGACAACTAGTGATGTCCGCGATAACTGAGGTGACATACGAAAATATGAAATCTGCCCTGAATCGTATTTTTGCTGGTGAAATTGGCAGGCAGAACTAGACATCGGTGTCCGCCCGGGAGGTGAAAGACGAACCAGTATTTTGGAGTGACGAAGTTGAGGGTGACGAAACGCTTTATGCTAGAGGTACTCGATGAGGACGGAGAATGTTGCGGGGTGGTGCAATACGTGATCGACGTGGGGGTAGTGGCCGATGTTCAACCATATCTGCTAGAATTCCCCAACGCTCATCCACCGGCAAGAGGCAGAACCCACTTGGGCCTGACGGAAAGGTATCGAAGTGTTTCATATGTGATTCTAGCTTTCATTGGGCACGTGACTGTCCGGATGCATACAAAAACGACGGCAGTCGAGAAGAGAATTCTGAAACAGTGCATCTGACCTTGTTTATGGGCTGTGCGGATGATGCCGCTAGTAGAGGTAAGTCACAGACTCTAGTAGAAGAATCTAAGGGATGTGCTCTTCTAGACACAGGGTGTTCTACAACTGTATGTGGAGTTGAATGGATCAATTGCTATCTAAGTGAGCTCACTGATTACGAACATGAAGCTGTAAGAGAAGAAGCGTCATCCTCAACGTTTACTTTTGCTTTTGGTGTCACAGTTTCTTCCCTCAAACGTGTTACTCTGCCCTGCTACATTGGAAACATGCCTGCTACCATCGTGACTGATGTTGTGGACTGCAATATTCCCTTGCTGTTGAGTAGACGTTCCATGAAAAAAGCAAAAATGTTGATTAACCTTGGAACTGACCAGGTCAAAATTTGTGGAACTATCATTGATTTAAAGTCCTCATCTTCAGGCCATTACTTACTTCCAATTTCCTTATGACTAGATCATGAATTTTGTGAAACAATCATGTTGGCAACTCGTGGGGGTGATGTAGAAAAAACCGCTTTGAAGCTTCACAGGCAATTTGGACACCCAACATCGGCAAAACTAATTAAACTGATCACAGATGCGGGAATTAAAAGTTCAAAACTGGAACAGGCTGTCAAGGCTGTATCTGACGCTTGTACAGTCTGTTGCAGATTTAAGAAAGCCAAGCCCCGACCCGTAGTCAGTTTGCCCATGCCATCTAAGTTTAACGAAGCCATAGCCATGGATTTAAAAGCTTGGGGAAGGCATTATTTCTTAGTCCTTGTTGATTTGGTGACCAGGTATTGTAATGTGATAGTAATCGCAGATAAGTGTACGCCCACCATTATCAAAGGAATATTTCGGAGCTGGATTGTTGTGTTTGGCACACCTAGAAAAATTCTTACAGACAATGGCTGTGAATTCAATAATGCGGAAATGCAAGCATTGGGAGAGGCCTTCAATATCAAGATCATGACAACATCTGCAGAGAGTCCTTGGAGCAACGGAGTCTGTGAGCGTCAAAATGCAGTCATTTGTGACATTGTTAGGAAGATAATGGCTGATAGCCAGTGTGAATTGGATGTGGCCTTGGCATGGGCAGTATCGGCAAGAAATGCTCTCACCAACTACTCAGGCATTTCTCCTAACCAACTTGTTTTTGGTCAAAACCCTGGTCTGCCTAATGTGTATGCAAATGATCCTCCAGCCTTGGAACCTTCACCATCGAAAATTGTGAGAGACAACTTGAACGCTCTTCATTTAGCTAGACAAGAGTTTATAAAGACCGAATCAGATGAATGCTTGGCTAGGGCTCCGCGGCACAACGTACGTTCGAGTGACCTAAACGACATCCGGAATGGAGATGAAGTCTTCTACAAAAGAAATGACAGTCATGAGTGGCACGGTCCTGGAATTGTAATAGGCAGAGATGGGAAACAAATTCTGGTGAGACACGGCGGTGTATACGTGCGAGTGCATGTATGTCGTCTAGCGCGAGCGCCAGAGCAAGATACTGCAGTTGAAAGTGATGTCAGCAGTGATGGGGAAAAAAATGTTGTCCAGAAGAAGCCTAATGACGATCCTACGCAAGTGTTGAATGACTATCCACCAGATGACGAGTCGGAAGATGGTGTGGTCCCAATCGATGAGCCTCCCACAGTTTCTGTTCCGATTAATCAGCTTCCCAAAGTTTCTTTTGGTCAACATATAAAGGGAATACATTCAGAAAGTGGAGAGACTCGCCTACTTGTTCAAAGGAAGCAGTGCGTTTGGCACTTTCTTTGGCCTCCACCAATCAGTGGGATTGCCACACTATGGAAGTGAAAGCTGCCTACCTGCAAGGTAACGACATTGAGAGAGTTGTTCATTTACGTCATCTGCCTGAATATGCAAATGGTAAGTTATGGAGACTAAAGAAAACTGTTTACGGCCTTTGTGATGCTGCTAGGCATTGGTATCTGCGCGTAAAAGATCAGTTGTTGAGTCTCGGAGCTAAAGTATCATCACTGGATTCAGCGCTGTTCTCTTGGAGCAATGGTGGCAAAGTTGAAGGCATTGTATGCATCTACGTCAACGACTTCCTTTGGGCTGGTACACATGAGTTCGAACAGCAAGTGATAAATCAGTTGAGTCAAATATTCCTCATTGGCAGTTCAGAGTCAAAAGCCTTCAAATACGTTGGTCTCAATGTCATCTCCAACATCGATGGCAGCATAACGCTCGACTAATTCCAGTATGCTTCATCCTTGAAACCAGTCACGCTGAGTAAACATCGTGCAGCAGTAAAATCAGGGGAGCTGTCCGAGTCTAAGAAAATGGAGTACCGAGCATTAATTGGGCAACTTAATTGGATTGCCACATACACTCGGCCAGATATTGCCTTTGATGTGTGTGAGTTGAGCGTGAATAACAACCGAGCTACCGTAGCGGATTTGCTTAGACTCAATAAGGTGATCTCAAGGGTGAAGACTGACAACATGAAGCTATACATTCCAAGAATGGGGCCGATCGAGGACTGTCATATAGAGTGCTTTTCGGATGCCTCATTTGCCAACCTTGTAGGAAATGGATCTCAGGGAAGTTTTGTGATCTTCCTACGAGATGCTAGTGAGGCAAGATGTCCTATATTTTGGCAGACAAGGAAGATCAGGAGGGTCGTCAAATCTACCTTATCTGCTGAGACGTTGGCGCTGCTTGAATGTGCTGAAACTGCTGTATATCTCTCCAACATATTGCGTGAGGTTTCTGGATGTGGAAAGATCAAAATAAAGTGTTTCGTCGACAACAAGAGTCTGGTGGACGCTCTTTACTCCTGTAAGAGCGTAGAAGACAGGAGATTGCGCATTGATATTGCTGTGTTGCGGGTCATGTTGGAGCGGGGGGAGATTGATGAGGTATCTTGGGTGGATACATCACAACAACCGGCTGATTGTCTCACCAAGAAAGGTGCCTCGACCGAGCGGCTGCGTGCAGCAGTCAGCCGAGACTAGAAAGTTTATAATACCTTAAGAGACATCACATATCTGTATGTGGCCACAGACTGGGTCTTGATAGTAATTAAACAAAAGTGTATGTATTAGATACATAGTGTGTATCAGACACAAATAGACCATCCAGCTTCGTCCTTGGAATCTTCTGTCAAATTAAGAAGAGAGGACGAGAGTGTTAGTGTGTGTGCGCACGCACACATCTGCTAAGTCACAAGTGATGACGTCATCGGGAGGTTCCTGTGGTATGCAACCGGGAGCCTTGGCAGTTGACGTGGTAAAGGCGGCCGGGTGAGTGTGGTTTGTCTAGTTCCAACAGTCCGGATTAGCAGGGGTAAGTCCGAATGTCGCTTTTATCAGATTTTCGCATTTTTCGGACTGGCTTTGGCCCCAATTAGTCCATTATAGTGAGGTCTTACTGTATCTGCTAACATTAGCCAACCACTGATCAGCTGACCGAGATATAAACACTGATGATCTCAAAAGGGGAAACATCTGCTAACAATGGCGTATTTTAGCTCTGAAACCTAATTTTTACATTAAGTTATATTAAGTAAAAAAACTTTTAGCGGATTTCAGATAATTAGGTTTGTATGAGCCACTGTGGCGAAAAAAATTAAAATATTTTCCAATGAAAAGTGCTGATTCGGTATTCAGTCACACCGAGTCGGGTGAGCTAAGTTGTTTAGGAGTGGATCCCACTGAATTGGTCCATAAGAAAATATATTTTTTCAATTGCTTATGAATTTTATTGTGTCCAAGCCTTCCGTAAATTTTACTGTGTTATGCAATAAACTATTTATTGTGGCATTTGAGAAAGGTAAGAGGCAGATGGGATACTGCCACAAGGTAGGAACTGGTGGCATGAAACAGGTTGGTGGCCAAAATGTGTTTCACATGTGAAAATATCTTCTTGTGTGTGTTTAAAATGGCCTTTATCGAGTCAAAACCTTGCCAAAATTATACTGTGTTGTGCAGCAGACTGCTTATAGTTTTTTATGAGAGAATAATGACTGGAATTTTGTGAGAATCCTGGACTTGTACGGGCATTTGTCTGGAATTTGATAATATTGTCCGGCCTCAGCCCGTGTCCGGGAAATCCGAAATCTGGGAAATAGGGGTCTGCCAAATTGAGGGTCGAGTGTATATATATATATATATATATATATATATATATATATATATATATATTCCAAAGCTGAGTAAAATTGCCTGTCATTCTATAAGCATAGGAGATATCCAACTTTTCTCATATTTTGTCCACATCTCCAGTCATGCACAGCTTCTTTCAGTCTGTGCACATGATCCATGTAGGTGTGAGTCCTCCTACCTCTGGCAGCCATTCATTGCTCACGCTTGATATTGCAGGATCTGTTCGTCATTCACTCGCTGTCCAGGTGGTGACCTGACTGAGCAGGTGTGGGGGTGTTGCACTCTTGGACAAGTCTTGAGGCAGCAGTGAACATTACCTTCTCCTTTTTTTACTTTCTCACTTCCATGTTTGTGTTCTCTTTCATTCTCTCTTACTCCTCTTTTCTTTGCATGTTCTTATTCTTTCTCACATGTTTTCTTTTCATTCTTTATTTCATTTTTTTTTCCCCATTTCTTCCTTTCTCACTCCTTCTTTTCTTTGCATGTTCTTTTTCTTTCTCACATGTTTTTTTCTCATTTTTCCTTTCATTAATTTTTTTCTCCATTTCTTACTTTCATAGTGTCTTTTCTTCTCTTGCTCTTTTTCTTGCTTTCTCTTTCTTCCTTTTCTTCTAATTTTTATAACTTCAGTACATGTGTATTTAATGAATGAGTGAGTGTGTGGGCCATTTCCCTAGGCCTGCTGGTGAAAGTTTTCCTATTTGTAACTGTAATTAATATTAACCTGTTTCTCTGTCCTACTTCAACCCATTCTTCGGTTGGAAGAAATATCAGGTTGATGATGTTGATGATACAGTAATAGAAAATGAGGTCTCCCACTCTTGTGCTGTCCTTGATTTTTGGCTTCTAATTCCTATCCTTTGGTTGGAGATGAGTCAAGGTGATGAGAATGAGGATGATGATGATGAGGAGGATGTGTGAAGTGCATCTGTACCAAAGTATTTATGTGAAGATGGTTTAGGTATGTGCTTGTGAGGTGGGGCCAAGATTCCAGGGACTAGAATGCTGCACGAATGACTGTGTGGCCCATTTCACTGGACATGCTATCAATAGTTTTCCCTCTTTTGTATTTTTATTGTTCTGGATCATCTCACCTAGCCCTGATTCTAGGTGAGAAGAAAGGTCAGGTTGATGATGATTATGGTGATGATGATGAGCACAATGATAATGAAAAATGCCTGATTATGATGGTGGTGATGAACTGATGATGATGATGAAAACAGTGACAGTTATGGTGATTGTACAAATATAGCTATACTGTAATTCCAGTGATAAAAAGCAAGGTAACAGTAGGAAAAAAATCACTGAATTTGTTAAAAATTATTCAGGCCCTGGACATTGTATCTGTATTTCTACTTCCAGATGATTTGTTTTTGTGAAGGAGAGAGTTTTTACACTGCAGAGATTAAATATAACATTTGTATAACATGTGGAGTTATGCAGATAGACAGGGAGACAAATTAGGAAGCGAAGAAACACCGGTGTCACCGTGGATGTGTTGGAAAGCATGAGGGGAAATACTTTGAGAGGGTTTGGCCATGTGGAGAAGATGGAGGATGAGAGACTGATGAGGCGAATGTAAGTGAGATAGAAAGGGGAAGGGACATGGGGAGACAGGAAGAGACAGGGATGAGGTGGAGAAGTATATAAGAGAGTAGGATGTGAACTTGAAAAGGGCAGACAGATATCAGAGGATAGGGCAACATAGAGGTGATTCATTTGTGGCCACCCATTACAGGATTAATGTTTTGGGCAGTAGATACTATAGATAGACAGATAGATGCTGTCTGTATTACCATATTCCCATTAACCTCTCCAATGTGAAATTCAGGTTCATTCTGTCTGACTACTGATGGCTTTTGTGTAGCAGGGAGAAGCCACACATATAAATAATACTGTGATAATATTGTATTGACTCTGTTGGATACATTTATGTGAAGTTACAGAATGTGGTTAAAGTTTTTGGCGTATCAAATCGAGCCAGGATTCCGGGAGCTTGAATGATGAGTGAATGGAAGCGTGGCCCATTGGAGTGGGCAAACTTATGCTGTCTGGACGTTGCTACTCCTCACCCTTCCTTAGGGTGGGAAAGTATGTCTGGATGATGGTGATGATGATGAATGATAATATTGTAAAAAGAAAAAAAAAGCTGATCCCATATCCTGTGTGTGTGCACGTGTGTGTGTGTGTGTACATGTGTGAGAGAGAAGAGTGGGGAAGGGGGAGAGATGCTAACCTTTTCCTGTAATTACAACCTTGATAGTTTGTGTCTAGATGAAAGCTGGACTGAGATGATGTGGGGGTATTGCTGTCCTGGAAATGACACTGGAGAATGAGTCACACATGCTCTCCTAGTCAGTCTCTCATTCTTCATTCTCTCCATATAGCAGTGGACTCACATAGTTATATCTTTGCCACCACATGAAGGCATCCCTCTCCAGCACCATTTGTTATCCTGCTGCCGTCTGATGATGATTTGTTGTGATTAAAAATTGTCTCCAGGAACCATTTTTACCTGATTTTTTTTTTCATTCCTCCTTCTATTACAGCAGTTGTATTCAGTTTTTTGTGATAAAGTGGATATTGGATGTACTGTATATGCTTTTCAGATATTATTATTGTAATTATTATTATTATTATTATTTATTTTCCATGTACAGAATTGTATTTCCAGTAATCAGAGAGTTTTATATTCTTGCAGTAAAAGAAATTTCAAAGGAGTGAACAGTGGTGCAAGAAGTAAGTAAGAGAGAGAGAGAAGTTTACCATGTTTGTACAGAATCTATCAACATACACACTCACTTGAAGTGTGAAGAGAGAAAGAGAGAGATCCTTGAGGAACATGTTAATAAAATTAAGAAGTCCACATCTTTATGTGTGTGTGTGTGTGTGTGTGTTTTATTATCTCTTTCTTCATAATTCTCTCTCTCTCCACTAATAGTTTTCAGTGTTTTCTTTACAGAGTGCAATGCTGTTGTTTGACTTAGCGTGGAAACTATCAAAGGACAGCAACGAACTTCTCTGGTGAGTTTTAGGGAGAGAGAGAGAGATGATTGGTGGAGGAGACTAAGACTGTATTACAGAAAAGGAGAGAAAGAAAAAGATGAGGGTTGGAAATGAAAGAAAGAAGGACACTAGTTTTACAGATATTTGAGAGTACCCTCCTGGGCTGCATTTGTGTGAGTGTGTGTGGGTGAGATGATAAGAAAGTAGGCAGATATAAATGTGGGAGGGTAAGGAAGAAATCTGGGAAACAAAGAAAGAAAAAGGAAATATATGAACATATGAAGAAGAATGCAAAGTGATGGCCAGTGAGTCCAGTTCTGTAAATATAGGTGGTCCCCAAGGCTGAGAGAGAGAGTGGGGGGTGGGTTAGGAATGTGCATGAAGATATAAACGTCCTGCAAGCTCATTTGATAGCTCATTATCCTTTGTTTTATACATAGCCATTTTTCTACCTCTCGTCTTTATCTTTACCTCTCTCTCTCTCTCAGATTGGCAAGGAGGAAGTAGACAGACATACATGCAGACAAAGAGAGTTTGGATCTGTGGGATTATTGAAACATTGTTTAATACTTTAGTACAAGTGTAAGACTTTGGGACAATTACTTTAGCCCACTAGGAACAGTTTTGAGATAAGCACTCGAGGGAAGGTGACCAGTTTTCAAAATAAACTCCCACAGAAAAATAACACCTCTCAGAACTTATTTATTACTTGAGTTGGGGACTTGGTATCATGTTTTATCCATTTTTGCTGACACAAAAAGCATTTCAAGATCAGAGTCCAGCTGGAGTCCATTGCTAACTGGTTTGGCAGGCATATCCTATATGGCCCCCAATGACATCAGTTAATTCTCATTACCTTATTATTTGAGATGGAGACATAGTCTTGGTGTCCATACCCCTTTTTCCAAACATCTAGAACCCATCTCTACAATTTTACCCATAGACAGTAGCATGGGGGTGTATTGTTTTCTTTCCTGTGTGTGTGTGTCCATTCATGAACATTATGCTGTAACTCAAAGCAGTTATGTTCAGCTTGGACCAGACCTGATGGACAGATTAAGGGCCAGGCATGAATATAACCTGAGTGAAATTTGTTAATGTCCAGGAGAGTACAGTCACATCTCTCTCCATCTCTCAGTGTATTGACTTATCTGTCTTTCTGTCATTTCATTTGTTTCTGACTGTGGACCAGAGCATCATTAGAATGATGGAGAGTTAGGTAAATGAGCCTTCTGAATCAAAACCTAGTTTGTTAACAACTGGGACTCTGAAGATTTGTCTATCTATCCATGTGTCTGTGTTTCTCTCTCTTACTGGACACTCTACAGGTGGGGCATCGTTGGAGTGACAGAGGGTCAGGTAAACGAGCGTGCTGAGTCTGAACGAAGTGTGCTAACAACCGGGACACTACAGGGTCATGTATCTCGCCTCAACCACCAGGCACAGGACACACATCCCCTTGACTCAATCCGCATCAACTTTCAGAAAGAGTATCCTTTTAGAGTGCCAATGTTGTTCTCTTTTTTGTTGTTTCTTTTATTATTATTATCATCATTTTTCATTGTTGTTATTATGATGATGATAGCAGTGTGGAAAACAGTCAGCAGCTGGGAAGCATGCAAGAAAGTATCTCTTCCTAGGTGGTGACCCTGACAGAATTATCTTCAACATACATTATTCTCACATACCTCCCACACTCAAACACTCCTCATCCCCCTCTTTCTCTCTTATTAGTAGAGTGCTTCATTCTTCTTCCAGAACAAAGAATGAATGCTACTTCCAGGATTACTGACTCCTCACTTTCATGGACTTTTTTTTTTTTTTTTTTTTTTAACACCGACTGTATGCAGTCATTGAATACAGTATGTTCGTATTATCTCAGTGTACTGGTACTTCTTTTTATCAATGCATTAATTCCTCATGTCAGATCTTATTGGCCTTCTTCCATTCCAAAATATTCATAAGCTTCTCTGTTGCTTTCATAATGCAGCTTTTTTATGCTTGCAGCTCTTTTGAAAAAAGTTAATTTCTACAGCTAAACCTCAAAAGTTCTCAGTCGCTCACACCTCAGGTTGCAGTTCTGTATGCGTGTCAGTAGTAACACACACTCACACAGCATACTCTTCATGATTTCCTTAGCCAGCATGCCCTCTGTCAGACTAAAGCTTGCCCTGTACCGCCACTGGAGCCTTGTGGAGAGCATGCGTCACTCCATATACACATCCACAACACTGAAGCTCTGGACTCTGCGTGGTGAAAAGAGGTTGCAGGAACTACTAGCAGAAATGGGGTGAGTGGGTCAGTGGAACGTGGTACTGTTAAGCAATACTTTCAAGCTTAATTCCTTCATGGTTGGAACAAGTTTTTTTTTTTTCCCAGCTAAGTCTAAATGATTATATTTAGCTGAGAATGAGCCATAAGAGCCTGAATGCTTATATTCCCCAAATTGTCTATTATGTCTAGCTGAGAATGAGCAATAAGAGCCTGAGTGTTAATATTCCCCAAATCATCTTTTGTATGTATACGAGAATGAGCCAAAAGAGTCTGAGTGCTAATATTCCCAAGATCATCCTACCTCATGGTGCTGGAGAGGGACACCTTCATGTGGTGGCATTGATGTAACTGAGCTGTTCTGTCTGGTTATACAAATGCCCCTCAGCTCTCCCCTGTCCACCAGTAGAAAGATAGTGGACTGCAGGAGAATGGTAGCTTAACCCTGCAGTCCACTGGGTTCATATCCAGATGAGCCTAGGGCCACAGCAACAATGAGATATACTTCACAGGCTTCCATTGGTCCAGTGTCGCCAGCTGTACAGTGGGATGGATGTGAGTCTCCGACAGGCCCTCCATTCTCTGCTTGAGGAAAAAGCAGAGAAATATGGGCTTCCAGACCTCCTCTACCCGTCCTTTGTGGCGGGGCGGGGCTTCCGGGGCGGGATGGGTGCAGGGGACTATGTGTTCGCTGCCGCTGCACTGATGGAATCACCCCGCAAGGATGTGACACCAACGGCAGCTTCTTTGGAGGTGGCCGACTGTTTGAGTGTGTAAGTATTGGTGAGGAGAGAGAGAGAAAGAAAGGGGGAGAGCATACAGCTGTAAGTACTGGTATTATATATTCGTATTTGACTTGTATATTAGAGAAACTGAGAAAGTATTTAGACTTCAGTACGTTCATACTCAGTTAATGTGTGTGAAAGAGAGAAAGGGGGATTCCATCCATCAGTATTTGTTTTCTCTCACCCAGGGGTCGAGAGGATGTATTAGAACGAGGGATCGAGGCAAGCAAACGACAGCTGTCGGCAGTGTATCGGCAAGTGCAGACATTCCTAGACATGAATCAAGTTATATCAGCTGGACCATTTCTTTATGCTACTGTTTTGCAGGTTAGAGAGAGAGAAAAAAACCTTCTTTGATTAGTGGTAGGTGGTGGCGACCATCGTCCACTCACTTGATGTAGTGCTGCCTACTTCTTCCTTACCCTTTATTTTTGTTTTTCTGTGCCTGCCCTCCTCTCTTCCTGTTTTTCCCATCTTTCCTGTCACTTCTTAATGCTTTTCTTTCCTTTACAGGTGGCTTTACATTGAGTGACAAGCCAAATGGTTTCCTGCAAGCCAAGAAACCATTTACAACGCTGGGTGGTAACCATATAACCAAACCATACGTGCTCCCTACGTATCAACAAGTGGGTTGGTGGAGGGTTGGTGCCCCTCCCCGTTAAACAAATAACTCAAAGTCAAATGGCCACCCCTTACGGGATTATGGCGTCTGGCAATAGATAGATAGATAGATAGACAGTTATCAAGTACAGTATATCAAATGATATAAGCAGGATTATTTCTGTTCTACTGTTCTTCAGGTTTATGTGTGGTGAGAGGATGCCAAAGATTTTGCAGCTACCTTTATTGCCACTTATGGAAGAGTAATTAGTCACTTCTGCCTAAGTTTCTGGACTGAGTTGGCTAGTCCCAGACTCGGTGCTCCTCTTGTCTTGCAGCAGCCCGTATATCTCCCTGCCAGGGCATCCCACCCCAGGGCATGGTTCCTCTCTGTGCCACACATCTTTACTTTCCTTGTGGTGGTAGGTAGTGGCAACCATCATCCACTCACATGATGTAATGCTGCCCACTTCTTCCTTATCTTTATCATTTTATAATTTTTGTGTGTGTCTGTCTTCCTCTTGCCCACTTTTCTCTTTCCATCCTGTCTCTTTCTGTTACTCTTCTTTCCACTTCAGGTGGCCCTACACCAAGTGACAAGCCTAATGGTTTCCTTTGACCAAGGAACCCAAGAAACCATTCACAATGCTGGGTGGTAACCCTATAGACAAATAATAGGGTGATGAGGAGCCTATGGTGCCTCTGCTAAGTGGGTGGAGATGGCGCAAGTGCAGTGTCCATCCAGGAACCAAACTTCCATACTTTTCCTTACACCTCACTGTAGCAAGGTGCTGTCAGCTGCATGGGAATAATGGTTCACTACGTAGGACAATCCTGCAAGGGTGTTTTTTTTGCTTGTGGTTGATAGGTTTGCTCAGCCAGACAGACCAGGGTTGATCTACAACAGCAAGAGCTATCCTTGTTTTATTCTTGTAGTCTAACCTACAACCATAGGAGTTGCCTAACATAAGCCAGCTGTCCTGCTGTAATTTTTCTCTTCTCTTAATCTCCAGTTCTTTTGTTGTCCTGTCATTTTGTAGCAGCAATATTTCATCTCCCCCCCTCCCCCCAGGGCACCCCTGATGCCTGGTTCTTCTCCGCACCACATTGCCTCACCTTGCTGGCTCGGTTCACCCTGCGAGCGCATGTGTCCATCTCGCGAGGCCGCAAGTCCGCATCCCTTCCATTAGTCCTTACCACCCCAGACGTGCGCTCAGAACAACCAGACTTCTGCCTTGTGTGTGGAATTCCACCCACCTCGGAGGACTCCAGGCGAAAGTTAGTATGGCACCCAGATTAATTGTACTAAGCTATTGCCTCAACCGAGATTGCTATGTTTTTGGCTCAGTTTGCTTTTCTGTCAGTCTTTCTGCACTGTGAAAACTCTATTGGCTGTAACTGCAACAGATTTCAAGTAAAGGTTGAGGACCATCAGAGGAACAAGTTAATCAATCTGGAGCAAAGAAAAAGGTCAAAGATTGTAGTCAGAAGGGGGAAACAGTGCTGCCTTGTGGAAGGTATTTGTTCTCTATTTGCTATAGATATTATTGCCACTGGACTGATGAATATGAAGAGTTTAAGTAATGTAAGTAGTAGAGTACAAAGTTAAATATGCAGTACAGTGGAAAGTTGAGCAGCACAGGGGAGGAAAGTGGTCAGTGCTGTGAAGGCCTTAACCCCCACACGCCGGGGGTTTTCCAGTGTCGCATGCTCCTCCCTACGGGGGATTTTGTGATTTTGAAAAAAATATCCTTACCTTAAACTCTAATATCAGCCAAACTATAACAGCTAGGGAAAAAATTAAAGATATATAAGACTCATCAACTCTCTTCCTCTTTCAAATGAAAGTATCCTCGCGTGTCCAGGTAGTCCCATCGATGAGTAACGATAACTTAAAGTTCAAAGGGTGGTGGGAAGACGCTTGCAGCTGTGCATGTCAACCGGCGTTGCTCCGTGCCCAAAATTGTGATGGTTATACATGTCAGCTGGCATGTAGGGGTTAATATGAGACAGAAATAATAATGATGATGATGTCGGTAGAGTCTGATTTTTGTGTGTGTGTTTTTTGTATTTTCAGTTTCTTTGGTAAGGCGTTTGAACAGGCAGCTGAAAAGACTGGCTCGAGGGCACAGCTGGAGTTCTTTGATACCAATAGTAAGTTGAGAGAGAGAGAGATAGTATTAATGTTCTTTTATTGTATTCTGGTTAATTCCCTATAATTTTAAGTCTTCTTTATTGTCCTGTCAGTATTTTTATTTTATTATGATTAGGTACTTTTTTTTTTCTGGAGAGGTGCACTTTCATGTGATGGCACTATATAGTTGTGTGGTGGAGCAACCAGGTTATGCAAATGGCCCTCAACTCCCTCCCTGTCCCCCAAAAGGAGGAGGATGGGCTGCAGAAGGGCAAATTTAACCTGCAGTCCACTGGGTTCACATTCAGCTGAACCTAGGACTACAGTTACCACCACCACCACCACCACCACCACCACCACCACCACCACCACCACTAATACTGCTGCTGCTACTACAACTAATACATTGTTCTTTATTTATTTATTTTTTTTTTTTGAGGGGGGGTATTGTTTTCCAGTGCAATTTTACTTCCAGTGCTTTTATTACTAGTATTATTTTCTTTCTTTCATGCTAATACTACATTATGTAAATTCATTTTTGTCCTCACAGTATTAACTCATTGTTCTGTAATAATTGTTCTTCTCTCTGCAGTTATCCGGCTGAGTGTTGAAGATCGGAGCAAGTTCTTTGATGCATTGATCTCCCTCCTGAGCTAGTCGGGGGAAGTGGGGGGGGGGGGGGTTGCAGACTCATTAAAAAGTGAAGAGAGCGAGAGTGAACTGAGTGAGAAAGAATGACAAGAGAAGTGAGAGACAGACTGAAATACAGAGAGAGAAATTTTGGATCACATCCTGTGTGATGATGGTTTTTATATCTTTTCATAACCTGTCAGAAATAATATACAGTAATTTCCTTTAATTTCTGCTTGCTGCCATGAGATGATTTTTTTGGTTCAGGAATAAACACTGAACTTTTTTTTCCCCACCTTAAAATTGTCAGTATTTTCAGAAAAATGTAATAATCTCCAGGGAATAATGACATTTATGTTTAAGTTTTGTGCTAATGATTGGATGTTTAGTTGATGAAGTATTCACTTTTTTCTTTTTTTTTTATGGTCAACATTAATTTATAGAAAAATTTAATAATCTCTGGAGCATGGAATTTATAGTTTTACTTTCTTCTTTTTATAATGACATCAACAATAATTGATAGAAAAATTTAATAATCTCTGGACCATAGAATTTATAGTTTTACTTCTTTTTACCTTGAAATTATATTTAGTTCAGTAATTGGTACAGAAGTTCGTTTGTATATGTATCCTCTTCATACTTTTGCCTTTTAATTCACAATATTTAAATGTCTACTGATAATATCTTAGAGTATATAGAGTATTCATATCTTTCTACTGTGAAGCAGTTTTGTGTTGATATGTAAATTTTTATGTCACCCATTATTATTCATTTATTCATTCATTATCCAATCCTGTGTCGCCCCACAGAGGAGCGTAGGAGCCCATTATTATTATTATTATTACATCCATGATAATTTTTCTGAAAAACTGTACTAATCACAGAAGCAGTGTGACTTCATAATGCCACTGTGAGCTTATTTGAGTTGAGGTATTAATGCAGAAAGTCCTAATAATATGTCATTCCTTATTACATCATTTTTTATTACAGACCACATATATATGCAGGAAAATATGTAAGAATTTCTAGATGATAACATTTTTATTTTCTTCTTCCTCCCATTAGGTGATATTAGTTGAGGGATAAAGTTTATTTACTTATTTTTCAAAATTTTTTTTTGCTGGTGGGTTAACATTTGCAGATAATTAGTATTAATCTGTAGAGCATAGGATTTCATGTTCTATTGTCATCATGCTACCTTGAGGCAATTTTACTGTAGTTGGTGTTACGTCGTGATCCAAGGCTCATTTGGACATGAACATGGTGGCCTGTAGGCTGAAGCTGACCTGTTTCAGCCCACCATTATCCTTTTGGCAGGGAGGGATGGCATTTAGGGACATTTGTATGGCCAGACAACTTCTATTAGTGTCACCATAAAAATACTGTACAGTTTATGGTATGGTCCTTTTGCCAAATGACACGTGTAATTTAGGCAGTTGAGCTTCTCCGCCGTGTTGGTGCCTCCCTCCCCAGCACCACAGGTTTATGCCTATTTCGCTCTAATTTGGCCCAAAATTTCCATCTGTCCACCTTGAATTCTGATGTGTAATGGGAGATTAACACCAGAGTATGAAACAGTACTAGTCATTAAGTAGTGTTATGGAAAGGATTTAGAACTATAGTGTTCTTTTTCTGGCACTGAGCTCTCTGAAATAAGCTGTCAAAGGTTGAAAATCTGGGTCAAGTTTGAGTAAAAAGAGTATAATCAAGGAATTAATGAAACATACTGGTAGTGCATCAGCTTAAAGGTACACTACTATCACTACAGACGGTGATACTAGGGAGGGACAGGTTCATGTGGTGACACTGACATGGCCAGACAGTGAAGCTGAAGTTATGCAGTTGTCCCTCAGTCCCCTTCCTGTCTCCTGAAAGGAGGATGGTGGACTGCAGAGGGAGGACTGCTTTCGCCCTGAAGTCCACCAGATTTACATTCAGATGAGCCTGGGGTTGCAACTACTAGTACTACACTCAATCACTCCTTTGTACTGTACTGTACTTGGTTAGCTTGAGGAACGGTTGATGCTAGTTCACACTCTCCTTCAGGTCTGGTTCTGCTGTGGCTGTCATACAGATTGATACAGACTACGTATGTGTGTGTGTGTGCGTGCCTGAATTTTCTTGAAGTTGACAATACACTTATCTATACTGTACATTTTATAAGGTAAAGTATGAATGAAAATAAATCCTATAATTAAAAACATTATTGTGCATTATTACATGAGCAGTACAAAATAATCCATGTGAAATAAAGCATTATTTGAGCCAAACATTAAAACAAGCAGTGTCAGTAAAATCATAAAGTATAGAATTCAACTCCTTATGTCAAAATACTAGTATAAGCAAAGTTTTCTGACACTTGTCTACCAACTGTGGATATGGAAGAGGCTACACGAACAATTTTTACGTGACACCAATATTAAGAGTACACAATAAAAACGTAAGAGAAGGAAGGATACTCTAGTGGTTAGGGAGGAATCCAAAATCAAGAGCATGTTATCATATTGCAAGAGAGAAAGAATACAGCATTCAAGTTCTGGAAGTGACGTAGTTTTATCAGGTGAAAGGAAACCCACTACATTACAAAGCATAAAAGCTGAAACTAATCACATAAAAATGTAATGATACATATTAATAAAGTACTTAAAAGTACTAAGTGACATGAGAATATGTAAAGTATATACCTCTACTTCCAACTTTTTTCTGTCTTTCACTCCCATCACCTCCCTCCATATCTATATCCAAGATACGGGACATGGTCATAGTGTGTGACCTCAGTTATAAGGGACTGAATAGGGTTTTTGCCAGAGAGAAATGCCATTAGATGACCAAGGATGACATATGCAAGCATGTTGGAGCCTTTTATAAATGATACAAACCAACACTACTTTGTATACTGTGACTGAATTGTGGAGAAACATACACTGAATCAATAATTGGATTAGTATTCAGTCATATGAACACCTAAGTTCTCATGTATAATTACACAACAGAGTCATCCCTTTGGATTTGAATTGATGGGCACAGTACTAGACCTTGACCCCTTTCCTAGGATGAGTTTTGTTGTGTTACTGCAAACTTAGTCAACATTTACTCTGCTTCCAAGGCCTTTCATATTAAGAGTTTAAGACTCCAAACTATGACCCTCTCCAGTTTGAAAAGTCTCCCAAGTTTATTAAAATGGCCTGAAGGTTGCCAAAATGACGTCAGATACTGTATATCATCTGACTGAAAGGGTTAACTATACAGTCAGTCCTTGTTATATGCTGCTGTGTTCAAAATATAAATTTTCCATATTTATGATTGATGAGTTTATATTAAAAAAAAAAATGATACAAGTGTCCTGTTAGTGTTTGACTGAATGGTATCATTATCATGATGTTACTGAAACTCATGTCTATGAATAATGGTCCCTGTGACTACTGGTGATCAGCCAGAATACCAGATTTTTTTTTTTTT
Organism: Birgus latro; assembly: GCA_018397915.1. Taxonomy (NCBI): domain Eukaryota; kingdom Metazoa; phylum Arthropoda; class Malacostraca; order Decapoda; family Coenobitidae; genus Birgus; species Birgus latro. Next base: position 264 of record JAGKTI010011496.1, on the reverse strand, counting down.
TTCACCACAACCATCACTACAGTTCAATTGTTTATTGAGGCCATATTGTTGCTTTAAGTGATTATAAACCTTATTTAGGCTGATTTTTGGATTGTGGTTTGGTACAAATATTTTATCTGTACCTCTATCCTCTAAAAGGGATCAGCTTAAGTTGTTTGATAGCATATATCTACTGAACCCTTGTAGCAACTCCTCACCTTTAAAGAAGGGATTTCTGTACTGAATCTTGAGGTAATGATGATGTGTTTGACAAAGTTTTTAAAA
>JAGKTI010011495.1:0-26291 GCA_018397915.1 Birgus latro | reverse complement strand
CTGAGGGCTTCACACTAGTCGCCACCAAGAGGTCCAGGGATCGCAGACAGGGAAACGATCCCACCCCGGCACGACGCTCAGGGACTCCTCACAGGACTCCTCTGGCTGCTCGCCCTTCAGTGACAGTGGCTGTGCCCCCTCCTACCCGCTCACAATTTCCAGCCTTTCGCGTGCCTCTGCAGGAAGGCCACGTGACCAGTTACGATGCAGTAGCAGCCCTCAGACATCACCTGCCAGGACTCAGGACTTCCAACGTCATCGGGAAAGATGGGAGCTCAGTTTTAGTACCCAAAGACGAGGCATCTTACGATCTATTACGAACAGCGGCAGTGGACGAGGCCTCCCCCATCAAACTTGTCGAGCTCAGTCCAGGGCTATGGTCGACCAGGGCAATCGTCATGGGGTATCCCCTGAGGATGCCAGTCGACCTTCTTTTGCGCCACCTTCAGGTAGAAGAGGTTATCCATTGTCAGAGGCAGTGCACCAGGGAGGAGACACGCCAGGTCCTTGTCACCCTCCGGGGTCCTCTGCTGCCTTCCATCGACCTAGGTTACTGGGGCACCTACTTCCTCCGTCCCTATACTCCCAAACTATTCCACTGCTACCAGTGTCAGCGGTATGGACACCACCAAGCCACATGCCGCAGGCCTGTAGTTTGCAGAATGTGCAGTGGACCACACGAGACAGACCACTGCCTGGCCAAGTTCAAGGCCAAGGAAGTTATCACCTCCTGTTGTCCCAACTGTGCCGGCATGCACCATGCTTGGCACCCAAGCTGCCCAATCAGAGCCGCATGCGTCCTGCAGGGTTGAGAACGACAGGTGGCCTGGGTTCAGCAGCAGCAAGCAACCAGCACTATGCCTGCACCACCAGGGACCTTTGTCTGGGGTCAGCAGCGCAGTGCAGCAGCTCCTTCCCCTCTGGCTCTAGACGAGAGTGCTTTTCTGCCTCTCCCATCGGCCCTCACTCATCAGTCAGTGACAGTGGAAGTCCATCATCCTGCACCAGCCGTGACCCCGCCACCGACCAACATACCTGCTCCACCATCGCCCAACACAAATGGGCTCTCCTTAGGTTCTCTTCACCTAGGACGAACTGCGGGCTTTTGGAAGGGAGATAGCCCTGTGCTTGGCTCAGCTACTGGGGGAGCTCCATGGCAAGCATATCGACTCAACGCCCCTTCTGGATACGGTAGACAAGACTTTAACAGAGATGGTGGAAGCAAAAAAGCGGCCTCCCCCTTCTCCCTCTGCTCCTCTTCCTGTATCTCCAGTCAAGTTAGTAAGGGTCAAGGTGCCAGCCAGGGCCAAGGAGCCAGCCAGGGCCAAGGAGCCAGCCAGGGCCAAGGTGCCAGCCAGGGCCAAGGTGCCTTCTGCTCCACTTAGTCAGTGTCGCCGCCAAGCCCAGGTCACCGCCTCCCCAGGGCCAGCCCCAGCCTCAGCAGTGGTAGAGGCAGAGCGAAGGGCTACTCATCGTCAGCGGCAGACAGTTTTCTCTCCAGGCCTGGGCACACCTCCACCGGCACTTGCCCCAGCCTCAGCAGTGACAGAGGAAAAATGCAGAGCTCCTGCCCCCCGGTGCCAGCCTGCACACCCTCAAGGCTCAGTTCCCACCTCACCAATGCTTCCCCTAGCTTCGGCAATGGTGAAGGCAGAGTGCGATGCTCCAGGTCTCCTGCACGGGACTGCTTACCTTTCCCCATTCTAACCACTCCTGCCTACCTCCGTGTATTGCAGTGGAACTGTTTGGGGACGTGGAGTAAGCTCCCTCACCTCCAGGAAGTGGCTGACACAGAGAATATTCATGTATTCCTTTTGCAGGAGACGCTCCTTCCGCAAGGCTCCCCTTTTAGACTCCGAGGCTACAACGGATTCTTTCTACCTAGGGTCCGGGGCACTACACGGGGTTGTGCCATCCTTGTGAAGGACTACATCCCCTGCACAGAGTGCAACCCTCCTATTCACTGCGGAGAGGGTGTTCAAGTTCAAGCTGTAACCCTGCAGCTTGCCACGACTTTAACTCTATATAATATCTATAAAAGTCACGGTGGGACCCTAGATGTTGGGGAGCTTTTAAATCACGCTGCTGCTGTGCCCACGGTCATTGGGGGAGACTTTAATGCTCACCACCCCATCCTCTCCTCGCCCCTTCCGGCGAATGAGACAGGACGACATGTTGCCATGGCCCACGAGGAAACTGCGGGGATCTCCTTACTAAATAACTTGTCCGAGCCCACGCATGTCAGTGGCGGCAGACTCGACCTTTCCATAGCCTCTGCATCTCTTGCTAGTGTGTCGACGTGGTCCCTGCATTAATTCCTCACCAGCGATCACTTCGCTGTGGTGATGGAATTCCAGGCGGCTCCTCTTCCACCTACCCCGCCACCTTCTCCACGCTGGGACTTACGGCGTGCACCCTGGCCAGAGTATGCGCAGGCTGTGGAGGTCGCTATGGAAAGTGTTGTTCCCCCACATTCCCTTGAGGACCATGCTGAGCAGGTTGCCCATGCCTTACGTCACGCCACTGCGACCAGTATTCCCCTCACTAAGTGCCCTACGGTTTTTGTCAAGGACCACTGGTTCTACAACGAGCGGGTCCAAGAGCTTAACCATCGGCCGAACTCGGCCCGCAAGACCTACCGTCAGCGACCTTCTTCTCTGACCAGGAGATACCTGGCCGCAGTGGAGCGACACGTCTCACAGGAAAAGCGCCGCATTCGGGACGAGGCTTGGATGAGGTGGTGCAGGTCGCTAGATTCCCACTCCATACTTGGTGAGATGTGGGCACGAATTAAGTCCGTTTACTCCCCCCGACCAGCAAGAAAACCTTCACATCCTGACCCTGCTGGTGAGGCACTTCGTCTTGCTGCTCATTTTGCTGCCCGTACTGCCCCCACTAGCCTCCCACAGTCTATCGGTGATCTGCAAGCTCGTCTCGCAGGCCCCCGTAGGACCTTGGTTGAGGCTGCTTGCTCTCAACCTGATGTTGCAGACCACTTATTCACTGTTGGGGAGCTGGATCGAGTGTTAAGCAGCAGAAAGGATACGGCTCCAGGCCCTGATGGCCTTGTCTACTCCTTCTTGGCTCACACCAGCCAAGGAGGGAAGGCCCGTATCCTGGATCTGTTTGATCACTCGTGGCTTGAAGGGCGTCTCCCGGGATCGTGGAAGACGGCCATTATTCACCCCATCCCTAAGCCACGCAACTCGGACTCCATGAGGCCGATATCTCTCCTCAGCTGCATTGCCAAGATTGCTGAGAGGCTAGTCCTCTCTCGTCTTGCCTGGAGGTTGGGACCGCTCCATCCACGGCTCTTCGCTTACCTCCCTGGCAGGAGTGCTCAGCACTGCTTGGCCTCCCTCCTTCCTTGGCGAACTGAGGAGTGGTCGTGGCATGGCTGTCTTCCTCGATCTCGAGAAGGCATTTGAACTTGCCAACCCGGATGCAGTACTGGCAGCCCTCGCAACCAAGGGCATGGGTGGTCGCCTCCTCTCATGGGTAAGGGACTTCTTCCTTGACTGAGCTGCTTGTGTGCGATTCCAGGGCAAAATATCCCCCCCTTATCCACACGTCAATGGCACACCCCAGGGCAGTGTTCTCAGTCCTCTTTTATTTAATGTGTTGATAGAGGAACTGCTCACTGTTGACTATGGTCAAGGGATTTCCCTACTGTCCTATGCAGATGACTTAGCACTGGTCTTCTCCGGGTGAAACTGCTATACCCAGGCACCAACTGCACTCGCCCGCCTTCGTGACAAATGTTGCGAGCTTGATGTAAAAATCAACTTTAACAAGACCAAATGCCTACCTTTCGGTCTTCGCCACCCAGACCGTCCCCTCCTCCTTGGGGGTCAACGCCTTGCCTTTGTACAATGTCACCAGTACCTAGGCGTCTGGTTCGACAGCCATCTAAAGTTTGCCAGCCATGTGCGGTATGTACGGGAACGGGCGGCTACTTGCATCTCTGCCCTCAAAGCCCTTTCTAGCTGCAATATGGGTGCCTCGTACAGCATCCTGCGAACCTTTTACACCCACGCCATCCGATCCCTTGTGGATTATGGGGCTGTATGTCTCATTGGGATCTCAGAGCTGCTCCATCGTTCCCTGGAAGTGGTACAAAATACTGCAATACATGTGATGCTTGGGGCACCACCATGGACGCGTCTTGTTAATCTTCGGGCTGAGAGCGGCTTCCCATCTCTGCAACATCGCATTTGGGCACAAACAGCAGCTATCGCTGCTAAGCTATGCTGGCACCGGCCCCACCTTCCTGTCTCTGTTCTCCTCAGGCGAACACTTGATCATCCCCCGAATCCATGCCCTGGAGGTGATTGGATTCTCCTTGCCGCCAACGCAGTTCGCTGACTTGATGCCGCTGATGCCGTCAGGGGTGGTCCTGATTTGCCTGACCCTGCCTAAGCTCCAGCACCACCCTGTCTTCCTCCTGTGATTAGGAGTGTTGAGCTTACTGTGGCAAACCCAAGGGCCACTCTTCCTGCTCTTCTTCAACAGGATGTATTGCGTCATATGGCGGCTCTCTACACTCCTGATGCTGCCGTCTATTATACAGATGGGTCTGTGGGTGCTGATGGGACTGCAGGCGCTGCTTTTATTTGTGACGAGTGGGTTGAGTCCTGGCGTGTCACCTCTGGCGCTTCAGCCTACCAAACTGAGCTTGTTGCTATCCTTGGTGCTCTTCGCCATGCCGATCGCCACTTACATCGGCGCATCATTATACATACAGACTCCCTCTCTTCTATACATGGCCTGCAGCAGCTCAATTTCACAGACAACAGGTTCCTACTTACCTCCATCCTGGCTGTTGCAACTACCATCGCTAGCCGGGGAGGTGAAATTTATCTACACTGGATTCCTGGACACGTTGGAATTATGGGCAATGAGCGTGCTGATGCTGATGCTCACCTCGCCTGCACTCTCCCTATCGTCACCTTTCCATTACGACCTAGCTTATCTCGCATCTTGCAACAAGTAACTGACGCTGTCCACCGTTTTTCCCGGGAAGATCATCAATTCCAGGTATACGAAGGCTCTCGCTCTGCCACCTGGTATGCCATTGCTACAGCCTATACACCTGTTGATGTACCCACCGGCACACCCAATCACCTTCTTGTCAAGCTTTGCCGGTTGCGTCTGGGATATCCATGCTATAACCAGATGACTGGTGGAAACCCGGAGCCGTGCCCTCACTGCTTCGGCATTAGTGCAACGCCTCTTTCACATTATATTCTTGACTGTCCTGCAACATATTGTCTTCGGCGTGGCCTGGGTGAGCAGCTTCTCAGGGATGACGACTATCGTTTGGCTGCAGAGACTATTGCTCGGGCACCTGCCTCTGTGATTTTGGGGGTTGTGGCTACCTACCCTCCCCCACGTTAACCTGTAACCCTAAATCTTTGTACAGCTTTTCTCTGACGGGCTTTTGTTTTTGCCCGTGTCCTCCCAATGGGGAGGCAAATCTAAATCATCATCATCAGTCAATGCAGCACACTACAACACTCCCCAACACCCCATACACAAGACACAGCACAGCAAATACAAACACTTAGATAAACAATAAAATATCAGAACAGCTAACACTAAATTTGGATAATTATCATCAGCATACAACAAATTTGAGATATTCCATCCATCACCATTCATTACCAATGCCATCCCTCTCTCCATAACTCTTGTTTTTACTTCTCTCATCACCCAATCCATATACTCGTATTTATATTGAACAACCATGGGGACATCACACAACTTTGTCGCACGCCCACACCGATTGTGAACCATTCACATAGATGCCCATTTACCTTTACACATGCTTCACTACCATTATAAAAACTCTTGATGGCAAATCCATCTAATATCCTTTTCCGTCTACTCTGTCATATGCTTTTTCCAGATCCATGAATGCCATAAACACTTTATGGTCCTTCTCACAAGCCCTTTCCACTATCTTACTGCAAATATATGATCCACATATCCTCTACCACTCCCAAAGCCACCCTGTTCATCACTCACTAGGACTTCTGATATCTCTCTTACTTTCTGTATAATCTGTCTATCTGTTGCCAGACGCCTTAAACTTGTAAGGGGTGGCCACAAGCATATCACCTCCATGTCACCCTGTCCCCTGCCATTTCACTGCCCTTCTCCCAGCTCACACACCCCTCTCTCATATACCCCTCCACTCCATCCCTCTATCTCATCCCTGGTCTCCCCCTCCCTCTCCTCCCCTCCACGTCACTCAAGTACACTTTCCTCATCAGTTTCTCACTCTCCATCCTCTCCACATGGCCAAACCACCTCAGTGTGTTTCTCCTAATGATTCCTATCACATCCACATCCACAGCACAATGCTCTTTCACTCCCTCATTTGTCAGTCTGTTTCTCCATGTGACTCCACATGCTCCTCTCAAATAACTCATTTCCAAGGCTCTCACTCTAGACTTGTCCCTCCAACAATGTCCAAGCTTCACTTCCATACATTACAGTTGATATCACAGTACAGTACTGTACTGTCATGCAGTAACTTATTCACTTCCATGCTCACTTCCTTGTTTCTTATCACTGCTTTCAAGAAACCAGCAACCTTTCTTCCTTGTTTCTTATCACTGCTTTCAAGAAACCAGCAACCTTTCTTCCTTGATGTACCCTTTCTCATCACACTACACAAGTACAGTATTTAACATACTCACATTTTCCATTTCCTCCTCATCCAACCTCACTCTGCATGCACTGAGTTCATTTCTCTCAAAGACCATAACTTTACTCTTCCGTACATTCACCTTTAGATTCTATTTTTTACACCCTCCCAGACTCATCTACCAAGCCTTGCAGCTCCCCTATGTCTTCACTTAACAACACAGTATCATCTGCAAACAACAGTACAGAGAGTTTCCAAACACTGCCTTATCTCATTAGGGTCACTCCAACATCCACTGCCCTACCTTGTATCTCTTTTATAACCCCATCCTTATACAGATTGAACAACAATGGAGACATGACACATCCCTGTTTCAATCTGACCTTCAAATAGAAAAATTCACTCAGTTCACTATCCACATGCACTGCTGCCTTAGCACCCTCATACATACCGTTCACGGCATTCAACAACTTCCCATCTACTCCATATATTCTTAATACTTTCCACAATCCTTGTCTATCCACCCTGTTATGTGCTTTCTCCAAATCCATGAAGGCTGCATACAACTTCTTTCCCTTCTTTAGAAACTTTTCCGCTAAAGATCCAGGAATGAATATCTGATCTACACATCCTTTTCCCATCCTAAAACCTTCCTGTTCTTCGCCAACTAATTCCTTTGTTATTTCCCTAACTCTGTCAATAAGTATCCTGCCATATACTTTTCCTGTTACACTGAGAAGACAAATGCCCCTATGATTATCACACACTTCTTTTTCCCCTTTCCCTTTATACAGGTGAATAATTATGCCTGACTTCCAATCCTCTGGGACTCTGCCTTCCTCCCAGGCCAGTCTGCACATCTTCCTCATCCATTCTACTGTTATCTCTTCCCCATGTTTCAGCATTTCACCACACACTCCATCAATTCCTGGGGCTTTCCCCATTTTTACATTCTTCATCGCTTCCACAACTTCCATCCCGCTGATTTCTTCCTCTCTCCTCACATCCCTCCCTCTCCCAGCCATTCCCCAACCACTTATGCTCACATTACTTTCATTCTCTATGTTCAACAATGCCTTAAAGTGTTCTCTCCATCTGCTCACTTTTTCTCCCTTGTCCACTACTAATCTACCATTTTTATCTTTCACTCCCTGACTAACTTCATTGACACCCTGTCTAACTCTCTTTACCTCTTTCTAGAACATTTTCTTACATTCCCTCCATTTTACATTCAGATTCCTTCCAAATTCCTCATCCACTCTCTTCTTACTAATCTTTTCACCTCTCTCTTCCTTTCTACATATAACTCACTCCTCAATCTCTCAACTTCTTCCACAATCCTGTTTCTCATCCACTCACTATAAGCTTTCTTTTGTGCACCCTCATTCATGTGCTCTTCACCCCACACACCACCTCATATGCTGCACAGATTTCTTTTATGAATATCTTGCACACACCTTCCACATCCCTGATATGCTCCAGTCCGTATTTACCCAAGTGCTCCTCCACATCTCTCTTATATTCTGCCTCTTTTCCATCCTTTTGCAACCTTTCCACCCTTCTTGTATGAACTACCTCCTCTTGTCCTTCCTTTCTTTTATTCCCCCATTTCATTTGGACCTTGATTCTCACCACCACCATCTGGTAGTCAGAAAGTCCACTCCTCCAACCTCTTTATGCTCTTGCATCCATTACACACCTTATCCTATCATCCACACACACATAATCATTCATTGCCTTCCGTTCATTCAGTTCGCCACCCACCCTTCTCATCACTCGCCAGATATACCTGTAGATCATCTTGTGCCTGAAGAGGGTATTGGCTAATCAACCCCCTCCTGGCACAAATGTCCACACAAGCACTACCATTCTCATCCACCTCTGCAGGCACACTTCACTCACCAACTACTCCATCCACCTTCACATTTCCTACTTTCCCATTCATATTGCCAATCAAAAACACTCTCTCATTCCTTTCAAACTTTTCCATGCATGTTTCCACATTCGTCCAGAACTCTTCTCTCACTCTGCTTGCATGATTTTGTGTGGGCGCATACACGCACAATCGCCCACATTTGTAGTCCCACTTTTAATCTTACCCACACATTCCTTGAGCCAACTGATCCATACTCCCTTATATTCTCCTTCCATCTGTTACTCCTTCTTTTGCCCTCTCATTCTCACCTACTACCAAGCATATACCCCATCCATACTCCCATTCTCTCACACTCTCACCTTTCCATTTAATTTCAGTTAATCCACATACATCCACTTTTGCACCCTCAAGCACCTGGACAATCTCTCTTTCACCCCATCATTTGCACCTCTTACATTATATGTTGCAATCTGTACCATGTCCTTTGTTTGGTCCTTAGTCATCACCTGTTGGTCAGTCCTGGTCCAAGGCTTCTTGTTCATATTATTAGTTAGTTGTTTTCCATGGAGGGACACTAACCCTCCGCCAACCCACTTTTTGTCACATAGGGAACACATATTGGTTGGTTATAAGATTACCACCCAGCATTGTAAATGATTTCTTGCTTTACAGAACATCTTTTGGCTTGCCACTCAATGTAGAGCTACCCTAATAACAGATTACAGTACCATTACACTAAGTGGGTGGATGATGGATGCCCCTATCTATAATAATTCTTCCATATACTTCCCTACCACACACAGTAAACTTATGCTACAATATTTCTTGCACTCCTTCGCTCACCTTTATGTTTGTGCAGGGGTACAATCACAGCCTTTTTCCACTCTGCTGGCACAGTTTCACTCATCCATGCCTTTTTACACATATCCAACAAGCATTTAATTCCGCTTTCTCCACAAGCCTTACTCATCTCTGCATACACCTCATCAACCCCATCTGCTTTCCTATTTTTCAGCCCCTTCACAGCATTTTTCACCTGTGCGAGAGTCATGTTTCCTGCCACTGCATTCCTTCTCTGCACACTCCCAAAAACGGTCATGTTTACAGCCACTCTGCTCTCTCTATTCCCATTCATCAGGCTTTCAAAATATTCTTTTCATCTGAGCTGAAGTCACAAGTCATCTACTAGGGTAGGTAGAACTCCTGAGCCGCAGTGGCAGCCCACTTGGCTAGCCAGGCTTGGTGCCTGGGGAATCGACACCCATGTTCAAAGGTGCGCCTTGCCCTGGCTTGAAACGTTGTGGAAAGGCACGCACTCATCCCCATAAAATCTGCTACTGCCACGAATGAAGGAAACTAACTTTCTCAGAACAGCTCTAGGCAAAAGCAGGATGGATGGTGTTAAAGAGAAACTTGTGAGAATGCGGGAATGGTTGAAAAGGCGATAAGAGTGAAATGTGGAAATATTGATTGATGGTAGATGGGGCCCCCATCATCCACTCACATGATGCTTTTCACTGAGTTACAGGTCAGATGATTTCTTGTAACCCAGAAAACTATTCCCTACACTGCATGATAACCAGTCCCAAGGGAAGGAGGGAACAAATATCTCCCATGGGATCCCGGTGGGCCTAAGGACTAAAGGGAGAGGGTGACAGGGTTTAGGATTCCCACCACCATACCTTACAACCAGTCCCAAGGGAAGGAGGGAACAAATATTTGCCGTGGGATCCCAGTGGGCCTAAGGACTAAAGGGAGAGGGTGACAGGGTTTAGGATTCCCACCACCATCTGTTTGCAGTTTTTGTCAAAGGTTTCTTGACCATACCCCAAGGTGAAAAAATAATAATGAAAGAAAGAAATAAACTAAAAGGTCAGACTGACAAATGAAGAAGTGAAGGAGCGTTGTGGTGTGACGTGGATGTGATAGGAAGCGTTAGGAAGAACACATTAAGGTGGTTTGGCCATGTGGAGAGGATAGAGAGCGAGAGACTGATGAGGAGAGTGTATGTGAGTGAGGTGGAGGGGGGGAGAGGGAGGGGGAGGCCAAGGATGAGATGGAGGGATGGAGTGGAGAGGTATATGAGAGAGGAGGGTGTGAGCTGGTAGCAGGGCAGTGATATTGCAGGGGACAGAGCGACATGGAGGCAATTTCTTTGTGGCCACCCCTTATGGGATTAAGGCGTCTGGCAATAGATAGATAGATGGATAGTCAGGATGATGATGGTAGAAAGAAATACAATGAAATGGTATGGGCATATTCAACGAATGCAGATAGACAGAATGCCAAAGAAAGTGTTTGAAAGCAAAACTGCAGGTTATACTGGAAGAGGCAGACCTACCTAGTACGAAAGAAGGGAGTGTAACAGTACATTGATAAGGAGGAAGTGTCAAAGAATATGAGAGAGGTATGTGAGAATGAAGCAGCCTAGAAGCAGTTTTGTCATGGCCATCCCTGAGAGATGATGGCGATGAGAGATAAGCCTGAGACTGAGAAAGGAGTCATCATTTATAAATAAAAGTACTACATATTACCGTAATGCACAGTGAATATGATCTGCATCTTAAGCCATAGAGTGACTTCTCATAGTCAATATATACCATGTAATTGCTTTGCACAATATGCTTAGTGCATTATTTAATCAATAACTCCCCTGTGGCCTTTAAGAGAGAATGTAGCACCTAATGAGCCAGGCATTTAAGTCTACCAAAGCCACTGGATGATATCAGGAAGGTATTTTGGTTGGAAAATGGTATAAGCCAAAACAAAGTTCTTTAACCCCTAGGCTGCAGCCCTAAACATTTCCCATGTCCATGGTGCAGGAAAACCAGTTATAAAAATCATGCTTTCATTGTGTGTTTTGACCAACTAATAACTAACAAAACATTATAACATTTTAGTAAGACAATGTTTACACTCCACACTGACGATTTGCGACCCGCACATCAAGCATAAGCATGCAGTAGGCGCGAAAAATGACCAAAAAGTTCATAATATTTCACGTGTCTCTTCCGGAATGTATGATGCATATTTCACGTGTCTCTTCCGGAATGTATGATGCATATTTCACGTGTCTCTTCCGGAATGTATGATGCAGTCTACTGATCAGCATTTCTGGAATCCTATACGCAACTGAGGGGTTAAATAGGGCGAGAATTCCTTTACTCCTCAAGAGGAAAGCGCATCGCGGCACTGCCTCTTTGGATCATGACACTGCCTCCTTGGAAAAGTAGTTCATTCCTTCCAAGTGCACTTGATACTGAGTCTGTCCTTAATATCACTGGCACAGTAACAGAATAATGTTAGTGTACCTGATTTTAGTATACTTGCAGGTTTACAGTAATAATACAAAAAATTCACTGTTTAATTTAGCAATATGGTACAGTACATATATACAGAATAAATTATGGTGAGGTGAGTACCTTTCATAAACTGATGACACTATAAAAAGTGTTGAGTACAGTGCATACAATACATCATCTACAACATTTTTTTCAACAGCAGCACACAATTTGCTCTTTCACTTTACTCAGTAGCTAAACCAGATTTAGGTATCAGTAGAAGTAAAACAACCCTGATTTTAATTACAGTATGTATCATTCAGCTTTCACAGACTCAGCAGTACCATTTACTTGTACTCTACTTGGGAGGCGTACTCTACATCCATAGTACTGCAATATTGTACTGGTATACAGTACTTTAACATCTGTACTGTTTCTTAACTCTCTCAGTCACATCTTCTCTAGCAATTATTCTAGCTAATGCCAGATGATTTTAGTCACTTGAGTCACAAACATCTTAAGTGTTAACACTGCCACCATTAACTTCTCATGGGTGGAACAGCTGTAGGATAGGATTTTTGTTAACCCCAGATTATTTTATTCAATTGAAAGTGAGTCATTTGAGGCTGAGTGTAAAACCCGTAACAGTTCAAAATTTGTTACACATATACTGTACTTGTTAAAATTGTGTAAATGAAGGAAAGAAGAAAAGTAAACATGGAATACAGCATTTGATTATCCACAATTCAAATTAAACTGAGTCCTGTAGAACACTACAACCTGGTCCTTCCGAACACCTATGGAATGGTTTACATCATCTTAATATAATTTCCTGTGGTTAGCCCTCCCTTAACAATCGAGGATGTATGCAGGCAAATTATTGTTTTAAACTGAAACAGCTTTAAGTGAGACATGCTTTTGGTTCACGAATGAGGGGTTAAATATTCAGCCCACATGCACACATGGATGTGCACACACACACACACACACACACACACACAGAATCAGTCGAGCAACTTGAAGTGAAAATAGGAGTCAATTAAACAGCAAATTAATACTGAGCAATTTTAAGTGAAACTAATTTCACCAAGGACGACCTTTATTGACAACTGGTGAGCAGATTTTGAACATGGCTGTCTGATCTAAGGAGACAGAATTGTGAGGTGAAAGGACAATCTGAGAAAAATATCCCTCTCCCCCCGTGCTGTAAGGAGTTTGAGACCACTCCAACACCAGTGCTGGATGATGAGCCCTTATTCCTGTGTCAGTACATAGAGATAAGGTTGCCAGCAAAACACTCTGCCCCTTTTTTGTCCTTTAACCCCTGTACTGCAGTGATGTATTTCTCATTTATATCATGGTACTGCCAGACAATAGGTTACCTAGTATGATAATGAGGGAAGGCAATTTCTAACTCCTCTAACCTGAAAAGTCTCTCTTCAGCTGAATAAAATCCTATTAGGATAATACACTACTGTAAACATACCACCAGATTCAAGATGTCGACATGTAGGAAAACTTGGGTAGTATCTCTCTTCCTCATCGGGAAGAAATCCTGAATTAAGTGAAATTTTTACTATTTTTTATTTGCAGTTATAATACTAAAATTATCTGTATCCATCATCCAATCCTACGTTGCCCCATGAGGAGTGCAGGAGCCTGGGGCTAGGTATTGGTCTTGACATTTAAGATGAGAGTGACCAGCCTCACTCATCCCTGAGTGGCATTATTTGAGAAATAAACCCCAACAATCGCTTGGATATAAACCTTCACCGGCTCAATCCAATTGAAGCGCCATAATTACTTCCTAAACCACCAGGTGTCAAAATTTGGTTATATGGTTACCACCCAGTGTAGTAAATGGTTTCCTGGTATACAGGAAACCATCTGGCTTGTCACTCAGTGTAGAGTCACCCACAGGCAGAAGGAAGAGGAAAGAATGAAGAAAAGAAAGACAGAGGAGGGAGTGTAAAGTCACCCGAGGCAGAAGGATGAGGAAAGAATGAAGGAAAGAAAGACAGAAGAGGATGGAAGGAAAGAAGGATGGAGGAGGGGAAAGGGCAGACACCCGAGAGCAGCACTACATCAAGTGAGTGGATGGCGAATGCCCCGACCAACCACTAAAATTATCTATGCATATTTTAATAAAAGGGATTACTACAAGAATATTACTGTGAAGAGAACAAACCACTCAATCCCAGGTGCAATGGATTTCCTTAATTCTTTTGATCCAGTGATGTATTTCTCATTGTTTTATTCTTACCATCTTGAGACAATATTCAGATCTGGAGAGACTTTCCAAATGAGAGAGAATACTCATCATTTACTCTGTTACACACAAGGTCTTTCTAGATCTGAGCAAAATCATCAAGAGGTTGCATCAGTAAATCAATAAAATACATCAGCTGAATGAAAAGGTTAATTAATCAAAACAAATACTGGATAATAAAGGAGATTTTAACACTTGGGAGTTCAGAACACATCCCTGAGTTTTTCTTAGTGCCTTCATTTTGCCATACATACTGGAAACTGAATGGGAATAAAACCTTCAAACACCACAGTATGTTATAAATGACTGGAAGTGTTAATGATGAATACAGAGCTCAAGAAATTAATCACACTTTACATGAAGTGTCCCCATGATAATGTTCTTGAAAGTGAGTTTTGTATACATAGCCCTAGGCTAAACAGGCTGCCAATTATGAATGCCTAAATGATTTAAAAAGTGTGGTACAGTACAGTACTTACCACACCCACTGTCTCTGCATTGATACTGCAGGATCAGATTTTTTCCTTGGTTGGAGAATGATAGCCAGGATTAACCCTTCCTCATTCTACAGAACAAATGGTGAAGGGGTGTTTGCAGGAAAAGATGCATGTAAAAGTCAAAGTACTGTACTGACTATGCCTCTGTCTGGTGTCAATTTATATCAATGGCAGAGCTAACAGGAGGCAAGCATATCCAGGTATATGAAAGAACATATTACCAGCACCCACCTTAAATGTTCCGTCATGGCATGGGCTCCAACTCAAAACTCAGAACTTATACATTATGAGATAAGTAGCTGTCTTAATGACCAATTTACCACAGTTCCTTACTCAACACCAAATCAAATGTCAGTACTGGTGAAGGAGCAGCTGGTATTAATCCCCTTCAGTCCAGTGACATACCCAGTAGCTTAATTCTGATTCCTGATGCCTCCAAACAGTTTATAGGCAGCTTATTTGAGATAGCTTGTACTGGCAACATTAATGGAGGCCATATCTAACTTCAGTTCAAAAAGCCGATCCTAAGGTGAATAAAGTTATCTGGAGGTACAGTAACTAGAATACAGTATATAAAATCAGATAATACATCACCCAACTGAAGAGTTTAACATGGATGCTGCAGGACTATACAAAGTACTGCAAATGTTAAGTGTCAAATAACGAGACACTAATCGACATTAAAATTGCTTGGTGGTAGGTGGAGGCACTCACCATGCACTCACTTCATGTAGCGCTGCTCTCGGGTGTCTTTCCTTTCCTCTCTTCCTTCCATCCTCTTCTGTCTTTCTTTCCTTCATTCTTTCCTCCTCCTTCTGCCTATGGATGACTCTACACTCCCTCTTCTGTCTTTCTTTCTTTTATTCTTTCCTCTTACTTCTGCCTATGGGTTATGTTGGGTGGCAATCATATAACCAAATTATGGCGCCTGTTGGTTTAGTGGGCAATTAAGGCACTCCAATCAGATTAAGCCTGTGTAGGTTTACATCCAAGGGATGGTTGGGGTTTATTGTTCACGTAATTCCACTGAGGGATGAGTGAGGCTGGTCACTCTCACCTTCAATGTCAGGACCAACTTGCCTAGCCCTGTGCTTCTATGCTCCTCTTGGGGCAACATAGGATTGGATGATAGATGAATGGATGAATATTACTGGCACTTAGATCACAAGTGGTCAGGTCATATAAACAGAATGCCAGAGGAGAGAATAGCAAAGATTGATCTACACAGAGACCAAATGGAAGGCTGAGAGGCAGATCCAGAAAGAGATGGAGAGATGATTTGGAACAGATAATGTACTGGAAAAAGAAAAAAAAAAATGGCCTGAATAACACTAACAAGTAAGAGACAGGGTTACCTTCGATAGAAGGGTATGGAGAAAAGTGCTAACCCACCTGACAAGCTAATAACTATTTGGGAGAAGATGTAAGTGACATTAGCCCTCTCACACACACTGACATACCTTCCCATACACAACAGAAATTAGTAACTTTCCACTTCCTTGTTTGGCCACTCACCTGACTGTAGGGTACCAGTATATTTTATCTTGGCAGACTTACCCTGCACATTCCTTAAATATATACAGTAATCTAGTAAAATGGTGTTATTAATGTTCAGCATTGAGGTAAAGTTTACATTTCTGGTACAAGGTTAGTAATATCTGAGAGGATAATTACCATGAGCCAAGAGAAATAGTGAGTGACAAGTAATACTGAACAACATGAAAGTACTTCTACTATGCTGATGAATTTTTAAGTTTTCTTAACTCTTGGTGAATCAGCCACAGGAGTTAGTGCATACTTAAACATAAAAAACAAAATTAACAATAACAAAGCACCAATTATACTTTCTGTTTTCTTCTGTTCTGCAACAATAGTTTGATTTCTCTGCTGCCTTTCATATCGTTCCTTTGCATTTACCCTACGTTCACGGGAAGCTGTATAATGAATCCGAGACCATTCATCAAAATTATAAATGGGTGTTCTTCCTGTTGCAGTGGGGGCCTGACCTTTAGTTCGACGTGATTCATAAAATTTAGAAGCATACTCTTCAGCCTCAGCAGGTGTTGCAGCAGTGGAGATGGTCAAAATACCTTTATCATACATTTTCCTCTTGTGATAGTTGCCAAGGACTTCATAAGCCTCTGTTATCTCCCGAAACTTAAGTGAGGGATCATCAATACCTGTGCCTTTGTACTGGTCAGGGTGATAGGTTTTCGACATCTTGTAGTATGCATCCTTCACCTAAAAGTTAGAAGAACAATGCATATTACCATGAGCATAGCAGTGCATTTGAATATACAAATTAGTCATATTACTAAACATTGCATAACGAAATTAAAGTACTGTATTTTTCATCATTATCATCATCTCTTATAAACCACACCATCCTAAGAACCACCTGACAGGGTGGCCATGACTGTCCTATTTCCAGACTACTTTATCCATTAATATCTCTCTCTCCTTCTCTTCCTTTCCTTCTTTCACACCAATATATTGCTCCACTTTCTTCCTTACCACACAAGGTCTGCTTCTACCAACATTAGCTACCCTCAGTCTTGCTTTCAAAGACTTTCTTTGGAACCTTACCTTTGTGCATTCTTCATATTGGTAAATCTGATATGTCCATATGGTAATGTGTTCTTTTTTATCCATTCAGTAATTTTATATCCTTCCTGGTGGTATGTAATGGTGACCATCATCCACTCACTTGATGTAATGCTGCCTACTTCTTCCGTAGGTGATGCGGCACTGAGTGTCAAGCTTAATGGCTTCCTGTAGCCCAGGACACCATTTACAATGCAGGGTGGTAACCATATAACCAAATAATGGGGTAATGTCAAGCCTACTAGGGTGCCTCTGTTAACTGAGTGGAGAAACAAATGCTGCACCCTTTTAGGAACCAAACCTCCACATTCTTCCCTTGACATTGCCACAGGCAACCATCATCAGCTGCAAGGAAACCAATTCATTGCAAATGTCAGCCCCGCAAGGGCAATTGCTTGCCTGCATTTGATGGGTCTGCTTATCCAGACAGACCAGGGTCTGCTACTGCTACTACTAGCCTACTACCTCTTGCTTCCGTTCAATAGTACTCATTAAAGTCTTCATTACAATACAGTAATCCCTCAATTATCCGACAGTAGTGGAAATGTCCGGATGATGAACAATATCCCCCATGCTATACCCAGACCCTACCTATACCCAACCTTCAGCCTATACCTAACCTATATGTACAGTAGTCCTACCTCCGCTTACTTTGGCAGAGTTTTCCGGTCATGCAGGCATATCTAGACATCGAAACACACATAGGAATATCAAAAATAATTTTTAACACCAGAAAACCATGCAAAAAAAACACTGAAAACCAAAAAAGACACCCTGTGGTACCTATACAGTACACTACTGTATACAGTAATCCCTCCATTATCCGACATAATAGAGCCAAAGGCATGTCCGGATATTGGTCCTGAAGCTCCAGCACTGGTTTTTCATGACCCTAACCTAACCTAACCTAAATCAGAAAACTACCTTCCTACCTCCCTACTGGACATGTATAGCACTTATTTAGGTCCCTTTTCACATAAATAATGCACATATAGCATGAATTTATTGAATTTTAACCAAAAAATGATGATTTAGAGGTGAGTGAGTCATAGGTGCTCAGAACTTGCCAGCATAGTATAAGTAAGTATCTGACATGGAAATCATCTTTTCTCACATTTTATGCACTAAATTATTGGATACAAAGCATCAAATACAGTAAATTATGTAAATTGCTATCAGAAAAATGGTTAGGTTAGGTTAGGTTAGATTAGGTTATGACCGGACATGAAATTCACTGCTTCCACCTTTTTCCTAGCTGGTGCACTTAAGAACCATGGATGAAAGAATTAAATTAAAAGCAGGAAATTATGATTAACACAATGTTAGGTTAGGTTAGGACTGGACATGAAATTAACTGCTTCCACCTTTTTTCTAGCTGTTTTACTCAAGAACCATGCATGGGAAAATTAAATTGCAAGCAGGAAATTATGACTAACATTCAGGGTAATTTTTTAACACATTAACAGCATGATGAAAACAGGTTAGGCATGAAAATCTTTATGGTAACCATAGGTTAGGTTAGGTTAGGACTGGACATGAAATTAACTTGCATGGGAAAATTAAATTGCAAGCAGGAAATTATGATTAACATTTTTGGTAATCTTTTAACACATTTACAGCATGATCAAAACAGGTTAGGCATGAAAATCTTTATGGCAACCATAGGTTTGGTTAGGTTAGGACCGGACATGAAATTAACTGCTTCCACCTTTTTTCTAGCTGTTTTACTTAAGAACCATGCATGGGAAAATTAAATTGCAAGCAGGAAATTATGATTAACATTTAGGGTAATTTTTTAACATATGTACAGCATGATGAAAACAGGTTAGGCATGAAAATCTTTATGGTAACCATAGGTTAGGTTAGGTTAGGACCGGACATGAAATTCACATCTTCCACCTTTTTTCTAGCTGTTTTACTTAAGAACCATGCATGAAAAAATTAAATTGCAAGCAGGAAATTATGATTAACATTTTTGGTAATTTTTTAACACATTTACAGCATGATGAAAACAGGTTAGGCATGAAGTTAGGGTACTTATGAACAAGAAGCTGCCGTCCTGATGTAATAACCCACTCTATCATCTCAGACTCTGACAGGAAGACCTTGCACCTGACACACCTTTCCACTTGAGAATCACCAGCACTTATCACCAACACTTTCCACAACATTTTTTTTTTATAAATGGAATCACATCACTGCACTGTACATAACAGTAAATTCCCGTGTAGTCTAGTGACGATCATCACACACATGATGAAGAAGGTGAAAAGCAGTATCAAGCACTGTAGGAGGTAGAGTATCACCACAAAAGCAATCACTTCGGCCGCCATTGTTGGAGGTGTTCAGGAGGCAGTAATGGCGACCGACAGACAGGCGCCACGAGCGTAAACATAGCCGATCAGTGCGGGCGGGAAATTCAAACTGACGCGGTCCCAAAAAATCGAAATTTTTTCAATTTTTTTCGAATTTTTTGGCATTTTGGGGGTTGGGCAGGCCACAATATCCGAATAGTGAGTATGTCCGAGTATTGGACGTCCGAATAATGGAGAGATTACTGTATATGGTACCCCTCCTAATTTTGGCAGTGCTTTCTGGTCATTCTGCCATGTTTAGACATCAAAACACAAATAGGAATATCCAAAATCATTTTAAGCCAAGAAAACCATGCAAATAAAAAAAAGACCTTGAAAACCCAAAAATACCCTACCTATACACTGCCATATGTACAATACCCCTCTTAATTTTGGCACTTTTTTCAGGCCAGTCTACCAAATTTAGGCATCAAAACACACATAGAAATATCCAAAGTAATGCTAAACACCAAAACCATGAAAAAAAAAAAACACTGAAAACCAAAAAACACCCTGCCTATACACTGCTGTATGTACAATGTGGCACTGTTTTCAGGTCACTCTGCCATATTTAGACATCAAAACGCAAGATTTCGAACTCTGATCTCAACAAGATGATAGCCACTGTAACAAAAATAGTGAATTTTCTTGTTGCATGCTCTTCTCTTACACACTGGCAGTTTCAGTCTTTTCTTGAAGAGGTGGACAGAGCATACACAGATTGTAACATAACGTCAAAAGATAAGCCCGTTTCCGAAGAACAAGATGTAACAACAGAAGATCAACCCTTGCACAGCAGTGTTAGGTGATTAACCCTTTGAGATTCAAACGACGCGTTTTTGGTAAGAGTGAATGGAGTTTTGAGTGATGAGTTTTCCGTGAATGTTGGTATTTGAGTCCCTTGTTGTTTATCATGGTGCTTGAAGCCCTCTCACGTGACTTCAGAGATGGACTCCCATGGGAGATGTTGTATGCTGATGATTTGGTATTGATTGCAGAGAATGAAAAGGAGGCAGAGGAAAGATTTAAGAAGTAGAGAGATGGTATGGGGCACAAGGGTAAATGCAGATAAAACAAAAGTGATGATATCTAGGGTTGGTGGCAGTACAATCAGAGGAGAGGGAGAATGGCCATGTGCAGTTTGCCACAAAGGTGTGGGAAGTAATTCCATCTTGTGTAGTGTTTGTGATAAATGGGTGCACAAGAGATGTAGTTGTATTAGAGGTAGACAGCGAGATAATGCTGATTTCCTGCTTGCGGCGTGTCGGGGAGAGCAGGTGGAGATTGTTTGGCATGAGAGGGTTGAACTTGCAGGTGAGTCTCTTGAGTGTGTGGAGTTTTGTTATTTGGGAGACATGTTATGTGCCGGAGGTGGGGCTGGAGTTAGCTCAGTTGCTAGGGTGAGAAGTGGTTGGAAGAAGTTCAGGGAGCTGTTGCCTCTCCTGACAATGAGAGAACTCTCCTTACGTGCTAAGGGGTCTTTGTATGCAGCATGTGTTAGGAGTGTGATGCTGTATGGTAGTGAGACCTGGGCAGTAAAGCAAGAGGATATTCGCAGGTTTAAACATACAGAAATGACAATGATTAGGTGGATTGTCAGGAGGAAATGTAATTCAAGAGGAAAATGTAATATTGTATAATTGGAGTATACAATGTATAGCTATGTGTGCTAGGAATGACTATCGAGTCATTTATTACGAGAGAATAGACTCGTGAAATCAAGTAGCGATTTCACTTTTATGCAGGCTTACTTCGCCAATTCTCTAGAGTCGAGAATTTATAGACTTTCTCAATGGTACACAGCAGAGACTAGACGCTCAAGTAGGCTGTAATATTGTACCGTTGGCCTCTGAGAAAGTTAGTTTCTCCCCTTAACATTCAAAAAATAATAATAATAATAATCAGGATCTTGGCTGAGCCAAATTCCTAGCTAGCACAACAGATTTAAGGATTAATGCCAAAAGCTGGCCTAAGTACCAGTCGTGATTAATATAAAGAGTTGTGCTAAAGTGGAGTAGCAAAAGTGTACTAAATATGTGGGAAAATTAAACACGACTGTTACATTTAACAAAGCTCAAGAAAACAAACTGTAAATTTATTGAATACAAGAAAATAAATTTACGTTACATGACTCCAATTCAAATCAAGAAAGGGAAACGCACTCACTCAAACACTCAGACAAATAGCTAAATAACCCAAAAACTTAAGCCTAGGAAAACAAAAGGAAATACTTATCGGTATAGATGAGACTGTGCTGCTGTAGACGATCACCAACTGGTGGGAGCTTCGGGAATACACGCCAATACAAGCTGAGATCTGAAATCGCTAAGAAAAGTGATCACTCGAGCCTTCATAAAGCACAACCCGCACACTCCGTGGCTAGAGACAGACTGACTCTGGTTTTGAGTGTCTGATGTAAGGAACGTGAGAAAAGGGTGTGGCCGGTAACGGCCAGGAGGCGGAAGCGATAATTCAGAAATTATCGCTCAGAGGAATGCACCGTCTGCACATAAAAGCAATCGCTCGCGAAAGAATGACGAAAGTTTTGACAACTTGATTCGAATATAAGTACCCGAGCGGATGGTTGAGAGAATGAGCGAAATCTCGTGCATTTCAGAATCATTCGTTGCTCCCGCAAAATCACTCAATGTCACAATTTATGTTACATAATTTTATGATGTAGAAAATTCGTGACATGGATGTGCAGTGCGTCCCTGCGTGCAAGGCCTGGGGGGGCTGGGTTTATGATGGAAGAGTTGAGAGGTAGGATGGGACTGGAGTGTATTGATGTTGTGATGAGGAGAGGTAGGCTGAGGTGGTTTGGACATGTGGAGAGGATGGGGGATGATAATTGGGTACAGAGGGTGAGAAGTAATATTGGGGGAGGGGTTGGGAGAGGCAGACCGAGAAAGACATGGGACAAGGTCATTAAGTGTGACTTAAGGGTTAAGGGACTGAACAGGGAGGCTGCCAAAGATCGAGCAGCATGGAGAGCCGCCATCAGGTGACCAAGGCCGACGCATGCAAGCATGTTGGAGCCTTCAAAAACGAAACGAAACAAAACGATAAATCCAACCATTGAGATTCTGATGACTCAAGTTCGAGTCATATGAAACAATATTTTTTTTTTTGTATGTTTTCCATCTCATATCCTATCTGGCCTTATTCCACATACACTATTCTGTTTATCCTTCTCCAACTATTTGTTTTTACAGTGATGAGTGCATCAGATAGATATACATAATAAATATTTACCATGAATAATATCGGTATTACCAGCATGGATATTTGCCAGCGTGACAGTGAGAGCTTTCGCTTTTCTCTTTGAAAACTAACATAAATTGCCATAATCTATATATCAATAGAAAGGGAATTTATTGCAGATTGATATGGTGCTATCAAATTTCACGTAACTCTGATACTTATTTTTTTACACAAAGTAGTGTTAGGTGGTGGCGACCATCATCCACTCACTCGATGTAGTGCCGCCTACTTCTTCCGTAGCCTTTATCATTCTTTTTGTGTGTGTGCCCTCCTCTCTTCCTATTTCTCCCATCTTTCCTGTCACTTCTTACTGCTTTTCTTTCCTTTACAGGTGGCTTTACTTTGAGTGACAAGCCAAATGGTTTCCTATAAGCCAAGAAACCATTTACAACGCTGGGTGGTAACCATATAACCAAACCATACGTGCTTCCTGCGTGTCAGCAAGTGGGTTGGTGGAGGGTTAGTGCCCCTCCCTGTAAAACAAATAACTCAAAGTCAAATAGCCACCCCTTATGGGATTATGGCGTGTGGCAATAGATAGATCGATTGATTTGTTTATGGAAGGGTGAGCAATTTTTCCTTTTCGGCTAAATTCTGCTCGTCCTATTGGCCTTTTAGCTGTTGTATTTACCTTTTTCAACCATACTACAATAAAGAGCAACTATTTAGCTTTAAAACAGCATCACATTCATTAGTCTACCATAAATTAAGTTAGTGTACAGTGGCCGATAAATTACAAAATATTGAAGCGAGACAGCGTCCTCTATGTGCTCCCCGCTGAATCTGGCACAGACATGATCAGCGGAGGGCCGAAAATCTCAAAGGGTTAAGCTGCGGGAAAGTTTTGGAGAGATGTGTGGAATCTACAGTATATATCTATCTATTGTCAGACTCCCTAATCCTGCAAGGGGTGGAATGCTTTGATGAAATCAAGACCTTTTTTTTTTTTTTTTAAGAAAAAGGCCAAGATTATCCTGAACTTCCTGGAAGGGCAAGAGGAAGTAGTTCTTACAAGGAGGGTAGAAGAGTTACAAGAGGATGGAATAAAGGCAGAATATAAAAGGGAAGTGGAGGAGTTATTGGGTAAATAGCCTACAGATTGGAGCAGATTGGGGATGTGGAAGTTGTGTTCAAGATATAGAAATCTGTGCAGCATTTGAGGTAATGTGTGGGGTGAAGAGAAGATGAAAGGGGGTTCAGGGAACAGCATGGTGGACTGAACTGAAGAGGTGAGAGAGGCAGTCGTACAAAAGAAGAAAGCATATAATGAGTGGATGAGGAGCAGGGGTATCGAAGAAGTTGAGAGACAGAAGAGAGAGTTATATGTAGAGAGGAGGAGAGAGGTGAAAAGATTAGTAAGAGAGAGTAAGAAGAGAGTGGATGAGGAATTTGGAAGAAATCTGAGTGTACAGTGGAGGGAATGTAAGAAAATGTTCTGGAAAGAGGTAAAGAGAGTTTGACAGGGTGCCAATGAAGTTAATTGGGGTATGAAAGATAAAAATGGTAGATTACTAGTGGAGAAGGGAAAGAAAGTGAACAGATGGAGAGAACACTTTAATGAATTGTTGAACATAGAGAATGAAAGTAATGGAAGTATAAGTGGCTGGGGAATGGCTGGGGGAAGGAGGGCTGTGAGAAGAGGGGAAGAAATCAGTAGGATGGAAGTGGTGGAAGCAATGAAAAGTCAAAATGGGGAAAGCCCCAGGAATTGATGAAGTGTGTGGTGAAATGCTGAAACATAGGGGAGAAACAGTAATAGAATGGATGTGGAATGTGTGCAGATTGGCCTGAAAGGAACGTAGAGTCCCGGAGGATTGAAAGTTAGGTATAATTATTCCCCTGTACAAAGGAAAAGGGGAAAAAGAAGTGTGTGGTAATCATAGGGGCATTTGCCTTCTTAGTGTAATAGGAAAAGTATGTGGTAGGATACTTATTGACAGAGTTAGGGAAATAACAGAGGAATTAGTTAAGAGAAGAACAAGGAGGTTTTAGGAAGGGAAGAGGTTGTGTAGATCAGATATTCATTCTTAGATCTTTAGTGGAAAAGTTTCTAGAGAAGGGCAGGAAGTTGTATGCTGCCTTCATGGATTTAGAGAAAGCATATGACAGGGTGGATAGACAAGGATTGTCGAAAGAAATAAGAATATATGAAGTAGATGGGAAGGTGCTGAAGGCTGTGAAGAGTATGTATGAGGGTGCTAAGGCTGCAGTGCGTGTCAATGGCGAACTGAATGAATTTTACCATTTGAAGGTTCGATTGAAACAAGGATGTGTCATGTCTCCATGGTTGTTCAATCTGTACATGGATGGGGTTATAAAAGAGATACAAGGACGGGCAGTGGATATTGGAGCGGCCCTAGTGAGGGAGGGCAGTGTTTGGAAATTCCCTGTACTGTTGTTTGCAGATGATACAGTAAAACCTTGATATAACGGACTTCAATAGACCGGAATTCGCTTTTATCGGAATCGAGGAGCTACCGGACTAAATTCCTGTACAGTAAGAGCTCATTATAACGGACTAATTGGGGCTCAGGCCAGTCCGAAATATGCGATTTTCCGATAAAAGCGACATCCGGACTTACCCCTGCTAATCCGGACTTTTTCCGATATATCAGACATTAGTCCAGATTTTTTCGGTAGTTTTCACCACCATTGCAGTATTGTACTGTGTTTTACCTTCATTACATTAATCAAATGGTATAATAATACTGTATTGTGCACTGAAAAACATGTCTTTTACTTGTCTTATTGTGGTGAATATAGCTGAAGTTGTCAGGCAGTCCGGAGTGATTCTGGCTATATCGGACTTTTTCCGATATATAGGAGTTTAGTCTGGTAGCTCCTCGAGTCCGATAAAAGCGAATTCCGGTGTACTGAAGTCTGTTATATCGAGGTTGTACTGTATATCGGAAAAAGTCCGATAAAGCCAGAAGCATTCCGGACTGCCTGACCACTTCAGCTATGTTCACCACAATAAGGTAAATAAAAGACATGTTTATCAGTGTACAGTACGGTATTATTATACCATTTGATTAACGTAGAGTCCCGGAGGATTGGAAGTCAGGTATAATTATTCCTCTGTACAAAGGAAAAGGGGAAAAAGCAGTGTGTGGTAATCATAGGGGCATTTGCCTTCTCAGTGTAATAGGAAAAATATATGGTAGGATACTTATTGACAGAGTTAGGGAAATTACTGAGGAATTAGTTGGAGAAGAACAAGGAGGTTTTAGGAAGGGAAGAGGTAGTGTAGACCAGATATTCATTCTTAGATCCGTACTGGAAAAGTTTCTAGAGAAGGGCAAGAAGTTGTATGCAGCCTTCATGGATCTGGAGAAAGCATATGACAGGGTGGATAGACAAGGTTTGTGGAAGGTATTAAGAATATATGGAGTGGATAGGAAGTTGTTGAAGGCAGTGAAGAGTATGTATGAGGGTGCTAAGGCTGTTGTGCGTGTGGATGGCAAACTGAGTGAATCTTTCCATTTGAAGGTTGG
>JAGKTI010011494.1:0-26294 GCA_018397915.1 Birgus latro | reverse complement strand
TTTAAGATTCGCCACACTGGTGTGGCACGGGCTCGGGGTGGAGAGCCCGTCAGAGGGTGGCAGTAAGTAAACAAGGGGGCGTCCTCTGCATGGCGACAGAGGACGCTGGCGTGTTTTTTTTTTTTCCGGCTGAGGCGTAATGTGCCGTGACTGCTACCTCGCAGGTGAGGCACCTGAGCGCGAGAGGGGCGTAGGGGATAGGTGCAGGTAGGCCCGTCTCACGCTAAGGTCTCACTCACTGTATTTATCCCTTGGTTGTCTCCTCCTGGGGTCGTCGTCGTGTCCACGTGGGGCATTTTGGTGACGTACATTTCAGTACTGAATAATGATGATACTTGGGAATCTTTGCTGGGAGTAGGTACCACTTCGTTTTGAAGTTTTCTTGAGACTACTTTGCCACAGCCTTTCTACAGCTGCTTAACTTTTTAGAGCTGTTACCGAGTGCATTTTCAAGTTTCGAGTCATACCATAGCCAATAATGTTTACAAGTCGCCCCTTTTCTGAGTACAGTCTCAGCAAAGTGGGCTGGGCTTACAGTATGAGGGAAACTGTGCAATAAATAACACTCAGGAGAAAGTTTGGAAGGCCTGTGATGAAATCATAAAATTTTTAAATTATATATGTCTAAATCTAACCTAATTTAAAACAACCCAGTTTGGTCAAATTTATTTTAATCCAACCCTATCTGTAGCCTACTGGGCTAAACTTTTTAAGTGTCCATTTGATGCTGTGGGGCCTCCTAATGAACATGAACTAGTTATTCCACTGATGTGTACAGCAACGCTGCACTTGCAGCGCATGGAATTGGCACTGATTAGACCATGGTCTCATGTGTTACTGATGTAGATGTGACTGCAAGTGAAAATCGATAATCTCACCATTTACAAGGAGAACTCGTGCCAAGGAGCCATTGTCGTTACAGTTCAAAAGTAACGTTGCAGCTCGGTTGTGGGCTTCTGAAAATGATGCGCAAAAAGGTGATTAAGAACAACAATCATAAGTACATTACCATGTTATGCTGCGTATTCTGGGTCCAACTCCTTGAACTCTGATACAGGCACGGACTTGGTTTTCTTTGTTCAGGACCGGGCTAGAGCATGCAGACAAGGGATAGGGCTCAAACACAGGCTAACCAGTCTTACACGTATATTACCTTACAGACAAATACAGTGGACTAGACACAATTAGTACATTAGGCAACACTATATATGGGGCACAATTATGGTGTATCTCACAACACTACGTATCAAAGGGGACAAGTATTCCACAGAGCTGTGACACTATTGATGATCACAAGTAAAACACAAGGATCGTGACATTACAACTGGGGCACAAGTAGTACACAAGGGTTGTGGAACACAACATTACACTTAGTACTTAACACACAGGGTCCACGGTACTATGGAGGGGTCACAAGTGTTACACAGGGGTCATGATATTATGGACGGGGTACAAGTATTACACAGAGTCTATAACACACACAATCAGTGATATTATAGTGGGATCACAAGTATTACACAGGGGTCACGATATTATGGACGGTGGGGGTAAATAACACTCAGGGTCTATAGCACTATGGGTGGGACACAAGTTTTGCACAGAGTCGATAACACCACTGGTGGGGCACTGAGGCGCACAGAGGCTACTTCGCAGGTAGGTACAGGTGACGGCCCGGTGTGGGAGGTGGATCATCAGGGATGCGCTCCCAATAGGAGCACAGGTCTTGGGCGGTGTACTCTGGAGTCCGGTGCAAGCTGGTGGGTGGCCCCTTCCTGGCGGGGGCCTTAAGAGTGTGGTGGCCCTTGGGACTGAGACCAAACAGGGCTAGTAGGTGCACTGCACAGTGCCTGCCCTTGGCCGTGGTGGGAGTCCTGGAGGAAGGTCCAGGCTGGTCCGAGCCTGGGGTCGGCTGTGGGGCTCCCCTCAAGATCCAAGGGCTGTGGTCTCTCTGGGAGGGGAAGGCCATCAGGGGTCATCTGTGGCCACTCGCCCTTGGAGAGTCCGTCAGCTGCTGGGGGCGTCGGGGGCTGGGCTGCAAGGACAGGACGCTCAGGCTCGCAACAGGTCCACTCCAAACACTCTCTGACGAGAGTCTGGCTGGGGAGCAGTCTCTGCCCTTCGTAGAGGAGGGGGAGCAGGAAGGCGTCTCGCTCAGCCTCTGGAGGGGCGGGTTGAGCCAGAGACGATGCCCTTGTAGGAAGCCTCCTGGGTAGTGGAGGAGGGATGGCCGGTGGTCTCTCCCTCAGCCCGACAGGTCCGATGGACTCTACTGGAACTCCACTCCGGGGCAGAGGAAGAAGGTCCGGCGGACTCTCCTTCCACCTGGCAGGTCCGATGGACTCTTCCCAGGCTCTCTCCCAGGATAGTGGACGAAGGAGTTTCCAGGGGATCCTCCCTCAGTCCGACAGGCCCGATGGACTCTGTCGGGGGACCACCCGTCCCAGGGACAACAGGAGGAGCATAACAATTAATTTCTTGAGACAGAAATCTTTTGCAATATGGTGTACAGGCAACAAGAGTGTTATAATGGTATGTCAGTGGGCAGAGGGAAAAACACCAGAACTATGCGGCACTGTATTCACATTAACTTTGCCTAAAAATGTCATATCCCTGTCATACATGCTGACTGTGATGAAAAAATCGAAAGCTAATTTATGATAAGTTACGGAAAAAAAAAAAAAAAAAAGTAAGGTTGTAAGGCCACAGAATTGTGCTATTCTGTCACTGAGGCTGAGGAAATATGTAGCAAAAACACTGAAATCTTATTCTACTTACCAGTAACTCTTGTGATTGCATTTCTGGGCAGGGTGGCTCAGTGGTAGAGTACCTGACTTGAGACCCAATAGTCGAGAGTTAGCGCCCCGCCCGGATAAATGCCCTGCTGGGAGAGGTAGCACTCTCCCATCACCTACAGGGGCATTACGATCTATCAAGGTCTAGCTCGGGGAATTCATTTCCTCACATAAAAAATCCCCAAATTCGTGGTTTGTATCTTTTCAAATATTTTCGTACAGCCAATGCTAAATATTTTATTTATATAAATTATTAAGGTGACCTCTGTGTCAATACAGTCACCATTAACCTTGTCATAGTTGGGAATATTGTAGTACTTGTATTCTAATTCAGCTAAAGCATAACAACAGGCAATTACTGAAAGTTAGTCATAGGAGCCCGTGTAAAAAGAGCATTGTTACGGTACGTCACACTACTTCCTGATGGAAACTTCCTGGTTACATACAGATTCAGACCTGTAACCTATATTATCAGAATTCAGAATTACTAGCTCAAAACAATGACCACTTGGCCATATAAGTAACTTAAAAGGACATTATTGTACATTACAAACTATTAGCTTATACTGTGATTCTAAATAGCTTGTTGGAGAGGTATAGCAAAACATTCATATCCAAACCTTCACCTCCCAATCAGGAGTAAAATTATGGTCTCATGGTTACGTTAATTTTTCTTATCTAATTAATTAGCTCTACTATGATGAAGTAAATTTTTTATTTGGATCAAATATTTGAAAAAAAAAAAAAAACTGTAGCGGTTACTGTACTTTGCAGCAACTCTTCTCAGTGTCACTACAGTGCAATTGCAGGTTATAACAGAGGCATATCCTTTCAAAGAACGGTCTCCAGATTACTTCTGCTTGTTGCTGCCAAGACATAGCTGGATGTCAGTCTGGTATCTGAGACCATGCATGATGCTTTGCATTAGAGGACAAGCAAGATTGTCATGATCACAAGTGTGTACAGTGTTCGGTGGTGACTCTACTGGGTCTCAAGGGTTCATTAGCGAGTCTGGTAAATGGGTATCATTTTGGCTACAAATGTTGAAAGTACTTTGGTATGGGAGATCACTCTGCACTGACTATCAGTGACATGCTCAACTATGCAGTGTTACAAGTAGGCTATACATACTTATACTGTGTTATCACCAGCTTTCCTAACCAGGTGAAACAGTGATACTCAGGACATTGTGATACAGTCAACATTAGTAGGCTGTCTTAGAATGGTGCTGGCAGAAAAGCAGTTATCTGATTTAGACTACAGTGCAACCACCAGCCTGCATAGGTTATCTTAGAATGGTGCTGGCAGAAAAGCAGCTATCTGATTTAGACTACAGTGCAACCACCAGCCTGCATAGGCTGTCTTAGAATGGTGCTGGCAGAAAAGCAGCTATCTGATTTAGACTACAGTGCAACCACCAGCCTGCATAGTGAGTTAAGTAACCTCATGGTCATAGCTACTTTAATATATACCCTACATGAGATTCAAGTACATTGGATTTGAATTTTAAGATGCCCCTGTAGTTATCTAATGTTTTTACTGCATCATCATTCACTACCAGTACTGCAGCTGCTAGTATACATGGAAGGTGAAAAGAAAGAAAACAAATCCAAAATTACATCTAAAATTTTTATGAATGAAGGAGTCAAAGCTCCAAATGTCAAAATGTCTGGATACATTTGTTTCATTTTCGTTTCATTTTTTAAAGGCTCCAAAATGCTTGCATACGTCGGCCTTCGTCACCAAATGGCAGCTATCTACGTTGCTCAGTCTCTGGCAGCTTTACTATTAAGTTCCATATCCTTGAGGTCACACTCAATTACCTCGTCCCAGGTCTTTTTCAGTCTACCTCTTGCAATCCTACCCCTAACGTTAACACTTCTCACTCACTGCAGCCAATTATCATCCCGCATCCTCTCCAAATGCCCAAACCATCTCAATCTACCTCTCCTCATCACAACACCAATACGCTCCAGCCCCATCCTACCTCTCAATTCTTCCAACTTAAACTTAGCTCCCCCAGTCCTCGCACTCTTGGACGCGCTGCACATCAGCCTAATCATTGTCATTTCTGTACGTTTGAGTCTGCGAATATCCTCTTCCTTTTCTTCCCAGGTCTCACTACCATACAGCATTATACTCTAACACATGCTGCATACAAAGATCCCATAGCACAAAGAGAGGGAGCCCTCTCATTGTCAGAAGAGGCAACAGCTCCCTGAATTTCTTCCAACCATTCCTCACTCTAGCCACAGAACTAGCTCCAGCCCCACCTCCAGCATATAACATGTATCCCAAATAACAAACCTCTTCCACAAACTCATCAACAAGATCAATCCTTTCACGCCTGACAGTTTCCAGCTGCTTTCCCCAACACACACACACACACACACACACACACACACACACACACACATGAAATCAGCGTTGTACCTCTAATACCACTGCATCTCTTATGCACCCACTTATCACAAACACTGCACATGATGGAATTACCTCTCATGCCCTTGTGGCAAATCACACTTGGCCACTCTCCTTCTTTGACAGTACCTCCACCAGCCGTAGATACCATCACTTTTGTTTTATCTGCATTTACTCTTATGCCCTTGTGTCCCATACCATCTCTACATTTCCTAAATCTTTTCTCCTCCTTCCTTTCAGTCTCTGCAGTCAACACCAAATTATCAGCAAACAGCATCTCCCACGAGAGTCCATTTCTGAAGCCACGTGAGAGGGCTTCAAGTACCATGATAAACAACAAGGTCCTGAAGGCTGACCCCTGACGCACACCAACTTTTGCGGAAAAGTCAACACTCAAAATTCCATTCACCCTTATCTGGATGTGAGCACCCACATACATAGCCATAACCAACCTAACCAGCCACTCCTTGATCGAAAGCTTTCTCATTGCCCATTTCACCACCTCCCTTGGGATTCTGTCAAAGGCCTTCTTCAAATCAACAAAAACAAAGTATGGATCCCTTTTCTTTCCTATATATTTTACCTGAAGCTGTTGAACAATGAATTGGCATCAGTGGTCCCTTTGCCTGGCATAAACCCAAACTGCATCTCACAATATTTACTCTTTCTAGAATCATACCTTCTAGAACTCTTTCCATTCCTTCATTATCTGGTCCACGAGCTTTGTGCCTCCATAATTCCCTCTTTCCAGGGCATCACCCTTCCTCATGTACACATTTACAATTACACTCTTCAGCCAATCAGGTGAGTCAACGCACTCATATAAAATCGTATTTATCATAACTAACCCCATTCTTGTATCTCCTGAGGCTTTCAGCATTTCAACAATCAACCCAGACTGCTGCATTCCCCACCGGCATTACGCCGCCTAGTTTGGGAGTAAGGCCGTGTGTGTTTATGGTCGCAAGTTATGGGCGATACCAGCTATTTCGTATCGATACGATACCGATTATTTTTTGGACTAGTATCGGTGGTATCGATTACCGATACCGATACCTCGACCTTTGCTCCCCCTCCCCCCATATATTTTTTTTTTTTTTCAAATATCGGTATGTAACCTATTACTTCAAAGCATTTGCTCAGCTAGAAGAATTATATTAAACAAACTTTTTTTTCGATCTAAATATAAAGATGAGATTGAATATTCTGTCTGTAATTAGTACAAATATGCTTAACCAAACTAAACACATACACATAGGCAATAAAGTAATTAATAATTTATGACAAATATATGGTACCCTCAACCAACCTGGGTATTTCCCTTTGCTTTTGAAACTCAAAAATGGTTGTCTGCCTAGGCCTGGCTGATTGGCTGGAGGATGCGGTCGAGGTCGTAGCTTGCCTTCTTTTCTCTTCAGCTTCAGAGAATGCTTCAGGATGCTTCAGTCTAAAGTGCTTGAACATGTTGCTTGTGTTTTGACTGTGCTGTATTTTATCTGAGCATATCTGACATGCAGCAAGATTGACACTGTCTTCAACCTCATCAAAGAAAAGCCACACCACACTTCGTTGTTTATGAGCAATTTCACTAATCAAAAGCCTAGGGGCGACAATGACACGGTCAGTGGCGTAAAAAAAAAAAAACACTCGGCCGGACGGCCGTGTCGCCCGTTGATGCTGTACGACAGGAGACAAAGACACTGGGCTGCCAGACGCAAAAATATTATAACTGCCTTTCAATGGACTAAAATAATGATTATTTATATGTATTTTGAAATTACTCNAAAAAAAAAAAAAAAAAAAAAAAAAAAAAGCACTGCCGGACGGCCGTGTCGCCCGTTGATGCTATACGACAGGAGACAAAGACACGGGGCTGCCAGACGCAAAAATATCATAACTGCCTTTCAGTGGACTAAAATAATGATTATTTATTTGTATTTTGAAATTACTCAATTTCTTTTTTTTTTTTTAAATAGCCAAATTTGAACACTTTTCTCAGTAATCGAAGTATCGATACCAAGGCATTGGTATCGATACTTGAGCTTAAGTAGCTGGTATCGAAAGTATCGATATATTGGTATCGATACGCCCACCCCTAGTCGCAACTGTTTACTCGATGTCCGGGTTTTCCACAGTGCCAGCAAAGGATCGAGGACAGTCTGTTCTGCCGGACGCTAGATTGATCACGACCGGCGGTTGGAGAACGATGTGTGGTTTGCCATGCTCACAACAGCAGCGTCAATCAAAGGTCAAGAGCCAAACACTAGATCTGCTGGTTCCAAACCTTCCCTGTACCAAACTCCTCATTCAACAACCGGTTGTAATGCCCTCTCCAGGCGTCTTTAATATCCCCACTGTTCACCACTATCTTTAATTCATCATTCTTCACGCAGTGCTCACCCTGATATCCCTGTTTTCCCTCTTCATCTGATTTGCCATCTTAACTCGCCCAGTCCCACCGACGTACGATGCACGTCATCACTTTTTTCATGCTCAGACCCACCAAAGTGCATCGTACGTCAGTCAATTGCAAGGCCCGTCGTGCACATTTTTCAAGATTCGCGGGCGATTTTTGGTAGGCGTATGTGGGAGACCTTCCTCTACCTGCTGTCTAGTGGGGATACTGCCTGGCCCCACCTGATCCCCCTTCCCCTTTCCCCCCACACTCGGCAATTCACCTGTTATCAGTAACCTGCCCAGTAAAGACATGTTGGCCCATGGTCTCTCCAGTGATTAAATTCACAGTGAAAGTGATTTTTGAGGTGGAGGACAAAGAAACAAGGAAGCCAGAGGGAGAAACAAACAGAAATGATGAGATGGTAATGTTGTAAAGGAAGGTGCCATATGCTGGTGTTTTTGGTGAGTTAACAGTACTTATATCTGGTATTTTTGGTGAGTGAACAATACTTATATCGCCTATATTATTGTGTGAAAACCAATATAGCCTTGTACTACACATAAATTCGTACCAAATAAATAAATATATTCATAATTTAAAGTGGCTCGAGTTAGTTAACCCTCCCATAGTTCGTTTTCTTTGAAGCCACGTACCCTAATGTAAGGCTGACTGACACTTGTAGAAACCTTTATAAGCTCAGGAGGACGATTTCTCTATGAATTATCGATGTTTCTCACCAAAAGCGGAGGTTTGAGCAAAAAATATATATATATATGAAAATCGGTCGGGTTCTGAGGGTTTGTTGGGTAAAAAATCGGTCGGGACTGGGCGGGTTAAATATCATATTCTTCCTTTCCACACTACTTAGGTTATGAAGTAAAAATCTCTGAGACTCATTTTTTTGGCCTGTAAACCTCTCTTCTAGCCCTACAATTAGCAGCCAAGAATTCCTCTTTGTTACCACTCCTCCATTCCTGGAAAGGCCTTCTTTTCTCCTTAACTGCTGCTTCTACATCCTCATCCTACCACCAGGATACCTTATGTCATGGGGTCCCTTTGTCCATCCACACATTGAATTAGCAACTCTCAGGAGATTGTTCTTGAGAGCTCTTTACTGTTCATGAACACTTCTGTTAACGGCTCCCTGTTCAGCCACCACTCTGCTCATCTCGCTGTAGAAGGCATCCCTTACTGCTTGGTTTTTCAACTTCCAGATTTTCCTCTTAGGTGCATAGGTCCTCTTTTTCATCACCCGCTCCTTAAGCACAACGTCACATATCAGTAACTTGTGATGCTGCACACACTTGTCACTCCCTATAACTTTCAGAACCCTCACCAACCCAATCAGCCCTTTTGACCAGGAAATAGTCTATCTGGCTACTACTTCCCCCAGACTCGTATGTAATAAACATACTCCCTCTTTTCCTAAAATGTGTTACAATTATGTTTATTGCCTCCCCAGCCTTGGGTATCCTTTCCCCTTCCTGATTCTTTGTACCATATGCACATCCCCCATGCCCCCATGTATCCCTTCATATCCTTGAGCTGCTTCACCGACATGATCACTTCCCCTTCCAAAACTGCAATTTCATCATCCCCCATATTACTTACCACACATATTAAATCATCCCAGAAACTATCTTTTTCCGAATCATCCAAGCCTGTCTGTGGATAAAAATTAAACTTTTGTGTGTGTGTGTCCGACTCTGGGCATAGGCTTCACAGCCTGCTCCCAAGGCCCAGCACCATACTCTTCTACATGTCACCACTTCGGCGCTAACACCCACCATCCATATTGAATACATGCTAGGGCTGTCTCATACAGGACTGATGCATTGGTATTAGCGGGGGTATTTTTACGACATGTCAGCGGGTCTTCTGGTAGATCAGTAAAGTCTGATTCTACGAAATTCAAATCCTTAAACTGTTCCCAGCCCCAGCCGGGATTTGAACCTGGGTCCGGTAGGACTGCAAGTCTCCTCTCTACCGACTGAGCCACCGCCTCCCTACTATTACCTTTCACTCGCTCTCAGTACATTCATGACATATTCCACCCATTTCTCCTTAACCAACACCCACATTGCCATATCCATCTGCCCTACCCTGCCAAAATATCTTATATCAATAGTCCCTCCTGGCAATCATTCTGGCCGATCCTCCTCTGTATCTAACCTTCTCAACACATGCAACATCCACACATATCTCACACTCAACATCGCAACCACTTCTCCCGCTCTACATCTCAAACTACCCACATTCCATGAGGCCACTCTGATTACCTTGGCTGACTTAGTTACCTCAGCATTGCTTTAATAACTTTTCTGTCATATCTGGTTATAAAATAAAGGGGAGAGACAGACCACAGGCCCCACCAACCCACACATTCCCAAGTCTAGGCATGGAACCTGGGACCCATAGCCCACCAGCCGTGAACAGTGGCTGTGGCAGTGACCGCAGGGCACCATGCCAGGACAGCCACAGGGACACCCTCCAAGCAAGCCTTGGCACTTTAACTGCCCCACCATTGTACACCCACTGATAGGGCAGCCTCCTGGGGTGCTACTCCCTAGTTCGGGCCCCTCTATATTGGGTGGAAGCGACAGCCTGGGAACCTTCATGTCACACCCTCTAGCACAGGTCTGAGCCCCATCCCATCCCGGCCCCTGCAACTATGCTGGCGGAGCCTGTGTCACACCTCCTCTCAGTAGGTCCGCCACCAGGTAGCA
Source organism: Birgus latro (assembly GCA_018397915.1). Classification (NCBI taxonomy): domain Eukaryota; kingdom Metazoa; phylum Arthropoda; class Malacostraca; order Decapoda; family Coenobitidae; genus Birgus; species Birgus latro. The sequence continues at coordinate 15,957 of JAGKTI010011494.1, read as the reverse complement.
GGATCAAAGTTTTCTGGCCTCATGTCTGAAATGCAGAGCATCAATACACGGCGAAATACCAAAGCTCCCCATCAACCTTACCTGGGCAAGACACCCACCCTAGGAGGAGATGCCCAGAGAGCAGAAATGAGCGGCGTGGGCTCCATACGAGACAGGCGCACCTGCGTCTCTATCACGTGCCCTTCTCGCGCTCAGGTAACTTGCCGCAGAGGTTACAGTCACTGCGAATTACACCTCTGCCGGACCAGCCATCGCCAGGTTCAGGGTGGGGCTAATTCTTTAGCCCCAGACAGCACCCCGGCATTGGCCACCAGCCACCCACTTGCTGCTTCCCTCCCTCAGCCATAATGGGTGACGGCCACCTTACCGCCCTCGCTGTAACTCCACAAAAGGAGGTAGAGTGATGGCCACCTTGCCGCACTTACTCACACCGGGTGATGGCCACCTTGCCGCACTTACTCACACCGGGTGATGGCCACCTTTCTGCACAAGGGGAGGAGACGGACACCAGCTTCCCTCATTCTAACTCCACAAAAGGAGGTACAGTATAGCGATGGCCACCTTGCCGCACTCACTCACACCGGGTGACGGCCACCTTGCCGCACACAGGGAGGAGACGGACAACAGCCGCCCTCGCTACAGCTCCACAAAAGGAGGTCAAGTGACGGCCACCTTGCTGCACATGGGGAGGAGACAGACACTAGCCGCCCTCGCTCTAACTCCACATAAAAGGAGGAACGGTGATGGCCACCTGCCGCACTTAGGAGACAGCCACCTTGCCACTTCCCACAGGGACATCCTCCCCCTCGACCAGCAGTTGGAGAAGGCCTGGCAAGGACCTCTGGTGTCTGGAGTCCTGGCTCTCTCCCTCGACCTCCAGTGGCCCCAGCCCCTGTCGGACTCTGCTGCCCTGAACTGATGGAGGCTCAGCAGTGAGACCGCAGCCCCAGGAACAGCAGGGTAAGCACAGGCAAGAGCGTCTACTCTCCCTGTTCGGTCCCAGCCGCTAAGCCCAAGTACCCCCGTACTCCTGCAAAAGAGCACACCCCCTCCTACCAAGGCCCTCTGACTACTCCCGGACGAAACATCGACAGGTCAGTCTCCTGACGCAGGCCCCAAAAGCCCCGACGACCCCAGGGCCACCTGACGCAGGCCCCAAAAGCCCCGACGACCCCAGGGCCACCTGACGCAGGCCCCAAAAGCCCCGACGACCCCAGGGCCACCTGACTCAGGCCACTGACCTGGGCCCTCCACTACCACTGGGCCTCATCCTACAGCAAGCCCCAGTCACGCCCTCCTGTCACCAAGTCCTCTGGCTGTTATGCTGCGTGTGTTAGGGTACGACTTCTCATCCCATAGACACGGAGTCTGGAGTGGGGTCCTCTTTCTAGACTGGGTTGGGCTCTTCAAAGCAACCAATAGGAAAAGGGCATAAAAACTCAGGGCAACAAACCTTACAAGTATATTACCATAAATCACGATTCTGAGTCAGATACACAATGGTACACTTTACAAGAAAATAGCATACACAGCAAGACAGGGCCGGAGGACTCTGTGACAGTGTGCATGTGACTGAGGCTTGTTGTAGGGTGAGGCCCGGCTGTAGTGGAGGGCCCAAGATGGTGGCCTGCATCAGGAGGCCACTGGTCATCAGAGCATCTGGAGAGGCCTTCGCCAGGAGGCCGGGCTACTGGTGCTCATCTGGGGCCTCGTCAGGAGGCCGGGCTGTGGTTGTTTGTCTGGGAGTGGTCTGAGGGCCGTGACAGGTGGACGCCCTTCCTGAGGGGTCTGGGAGCTCAGACCTAGGGGCGGGGCCTGAACAGGGAGAGTAGGCACTCTTCCCTGCGCTTACTGTGCCTGATAGGAGGTCGTCGTGTGGGGCTAGAGAGGTCTCATCTCGGGGTCCTGGGGACGCCTTGGTTGGTCCTGGGGCTGCGGTCTCGCTGCTGACCCTCCATCAGGTGTGGGCTGCGGCAGCCCGGGGTGGCAGAGTCCAACAGGGGCTGGGGCCTCCAGGGGTTGAGGGAGAGAGCTAGGATTCCAGACACCAGGGGTCCTTGCCAGGCCTCCTCCAACCGCTGGTCGAGGGGGAGGATGTCCCTGTGGGGAGAGAGGGGAAGGGCACTTGCTGTGATCCTTTCTTTACGGTCTTTTAGTGGAGCGGCAAGGTGGACATCACCGTTCCTCCATTTGTGGAGTTAGAGCAAGGGCAGGTAGTGTCCGTCTCCTCCCCGTGTGCGGCAAGGTGGCTGTCACCCAGTGTGAGTGAGTGCGGCAAGGTGGCTCTCAATTGACCTCCTTTTGTGGAGTTGTAGCGAGGGCGGCTGGTGTCCATCTCTGAAATACAGGAGTTAGGGGTTAAGGCCGCAGACGACGCGATGGCCGATGCGGACAACATCAACACCCCCAACACCCCCAATACCACCAGGGGTCTGCCACTGACACTGAGCGGCTCGGAGCAGGAACGGCGCACCTGTATCCCTCCCCGGTACCCCTCTTACTCCCAGCCAATGCCCCGGAAAGGTAGCAGTCGCCAGCGCCTAGTCTCCATCCGAAACTCCACTCGCCAGGTAAGGGGTGGAGTTTACAACTCCACGCAACACTGCAGTATTGGCCATTGTCATACCGGGTACAGGGTGGAACCGGCAATAGTCCGTTTCCCAGTTGCATCCCCGCTGCAGGATAGGACCGGCCATAAGTCGTCTGACTCCTGTAGTCGTTCCCCCCAGAGTACCGCCGCAGTACTGGCCACAAGCCATATTGGGTATGAGGCAGGATCGGTCATAGTCCACCCCTCTGCTACTAGTCCTCTTAGCTCCACAGTACAGTCCATTAGCTGCACCAGAGCTACAACCCCCTGTGCCACTACAACGTCGGCCACTAGTCACGTCAGGCCAGAGGTAGAGCAGGCTACTAGCCACCCTGGAGCTGTAGTCCCCTGTGCCACTATGACGTCGGCCACTAGTCACGTCAGGCTGGAGGTAGAGCAGGCCACAGTGCGCTTCTATCCCACAGGAGATCCTGCAGCCAGAGAGGACCCTTCCCCCGAGCCGTGGCAAGGCCTCACCCGAGGCCTTGGTTCACTGCAACTACACCAGTGTGAACAGCAGCCGAAGTGGAGCCCCAGCAGACCCAGCAGCCGACGTCGGGCCCTGTCCACTACTCCCCCGGCCCGAGGTTCCCATGTGACGACCCTGAGGGCGACGCTGCCCTCCAGCCGTTGCCGCAGTCCAGCCACCCCAGGTTCCAGTACCCTGGGTCCTCAGTCACCCCGGGAGTTGCCCTGAACACCAAGGCTCGACTTATCTGTGGGCGAGACCTCTCCGAATCTCTCCCAGACTCGACATCAGACCCATCTCCTGACTCTGTTCGGGCTGAGCCCTTAGCCCACAACTACGTGTGGGGCCCCGCCCACGGGCGTATCACTCTGTCCTTCCTCCGGACGGAGGAATCAACCTGCGGCCCACCAGTGACAGTGAAACTAGTGGACTTTACCTGTGTGTGTGCTTTCTAGACCAGATATATGTGTACATTAGTTAATACCATGCGAGTGATTCCTTATAGTATATTCTAGTGATAAAGTGACCAGGAGCCCAGAGTGTAAGATTGGACTAGCCTAACAGTAACTTTGGCCTAATTTATATCCCGAGTGGAGTCCCGTGCATCCCCCAGTGAACGAAACGCCACAGTGACCAACAAAACAATAATATTATGTCGATCGTGCCATTCCCTTGTTTATTAAAACTCTCCCTGCCTAGTACACAGGCATGCGAGAGAAACACCACAGTGACTAACAGAAGGAAAGGATATTATTCCCATCGTGCCTCCCCTTTGTGTCTTAAACCTCCACCCGCCCCATTGTCCAGGCACATTAGTTATGGTATGTCTAGCCATCTCCAAATGTCCCACTAGAATATCGCAGTCTCCCCCCTTCAGTGATCGCTGCGTGGCAGACTCTATTCGGGATAGCCTTCAGGCCAGGTGTGTTTATTGACACTTGTGTTAACGTAATTCGTGTATCAATGCCGTCCAGTTCTATACGAGATTGGAAAATTGTAGTAAATTCATTCCTGTGTCCTGAATCATAAATGTATTTTATGTGCCATAAGTGCTGGGTAAATATTACCATACTTTCCCTAAGCCGGTATAGTGACAGATTTCCAGTCAAGTAAAACCTTGTGTTAACTCATCCCCGGCCAAGCCAGTATCTAGTGTATTTATTGATGTATTATTGTCTCTGGGAAGATATTTGTAATACATGTGTGTAACAGTCACTGCCTTGTTTTTGTGTTCAGTCCTTTACTTAGAATTGCCGACCCGGTCTAGAATAGGGACCTGCTGTAGCCTGCGTATTTGAGGGGCGAGAAACCGACCCACAAATACGTAGCATAACACTGGTGGCTAGCAGTGGTTCTTGACTCTGATGGTGGAAAAAGGACTGTAAGGAAAATTTGGGAAAATGGCAGCCAAAACTGTACCCCTACCAAAATTCGACCCAGAACAATAGGAGATCACTACATACTTAGATATGGTCAAGCCATTACTTGACATTGGGTTTGAGAATGATAACCAGAAAATAGTTGTCACTCTACCTCACCTGGGAAAGGCGGTATCTAGAATAGCACCAAAAATAGTCCCAGATCTCACATGGGCCAGATTTGCAAAAATAGTAACAGAAGCTATTACCCCTTCATTAGGGAAAGTTGTCGCAATGTCACAACTCGATGCCCTAAAATATGACGGTTACTTGGACAACACGTTGATCCAAGCTCGGCGACTCGTCACTGCCGTGTACCCGGATGCCAAAATGGATACCCAGGATGAACATATATTCAACACCCTCCTCAGAGTCCTACCGGGCATAGTGAAAGAACATTTCACTATCCACGACCCGGCAGGAAATTTGGACCGCGATGTCCAACTCATTCGCTACCTCCTCGCAGCATGCCCCGATATGCAACACATTAGGGCTGTGAGCCGGTTCCCCATGAAACCCTCCCCTCTACCAGGCCCCAACCCCATCCAGCCCCAACACGAAGCATCTCAGCCTCGGCCCTCCCAAGAGCCCGCCCTGCCAGGAAATGGCTGCCACAGAAAGAATACACAAATCTCATCACCATCAATCCACGGCAATTTACAGCCTGTAGCAGCCGTTGCCCACTTCATGACATACGTGAACAGCTGAAGGCGGCGCGCAGAATAAGAGCCAACCCGCCGAGGCACCGCCAAATGTTAGCAATGGATGAAAACCCCGCGAACCCCAAATCCCCCCTTGTTGAGGAACCTGATGCTGGCTGTGAGCCAGGAAACACTGACACCAACGCGGCCCTCGAGCTGACGTTGGATTTTCAGGACTGCCCCCGCACCTCCCCACGGTGGCGGGGGCCACCTCTACAAAGTACTGTACCGACCTCCGGTCTATGACAAAATGAAACTACAGGGGATCAAGGCAAGACTTCTGGTAGATACAGGAGCCGCCGTCCTGCCTGTACACACATTTTTACTCCCGCCATAAGAAGGTTTTTGGCCTCCATTTCCCCACTTCAGCCCACCTCACAGATGCGGGGGAAGGCCTCTTGCCTATTCGTGGGGAAACTCAGGCCCTAGGAACCAAGACCCACCAACCAGCCTCCACATACCATCCCTTCATTGTTTTTTTTTTACTCTTCCTGCCGTACCTATGATGGCTATTTGGGATTGGACCTGCTCCAAAAACTCCACACTCACATAGACTGCTACGGGAGGTGACTTCACTTCCAGTCGCCTCCCCAACAGTCCCCAGCCATCTGCATGTGCGCACAACAAAACGACACTCCCCCCCTTTTATTGACCCCCCTTCTCCTCCCCCTTCTCCTGCCCCAGCTTCCCCTTGCCCCCTTTCCCCCCGTGACTGTCGCATCCATCCTCACCATTCCCGCCCACCATGAAGCTTGGCTACGGATCAATAAGCCCACAGGGATCCATTCCCTCTTTTCCCCAAGTGTCCCCACCGGGCCCGTCTCCGCCTACCTGACGTCGCCGACCTTCCTTCCACCCCACCTCAACGCCATCAAAGTGGCGAACCTGGCGGCTACACCCCTCACTCTGCCAAAAGGATTCCTGATAGGTGACCTAGAGGCAGCTGAGCCTTGCGACACACCACCCCTAAATTCAAACCCCTCTCCTCTCCCTCCTTTACCCGACCACCTGTCCCCCTATCAAGCTGAGATGCTGCACCATCTACTACTTGAATATCAAGACCTTTTTTCTACTGGGCCTGCCGATTTGGGACATACAACATACTTGGCCCATGAAATTCACACCACTGGGCCCCCTATTCGGTAACCCTCCTGCCTGAAAAACCCACACCAATGGGCCGAAGAGGACAGGCAAGTCCGCAAAATGCTGGACGCTGGCATCCTCATGCCCTCTACCAGCCCCTGGTCTTCCCCCGTTGTCCTGGATCGAACTCAGCGATTCTGCATCGATTACCGCCGCCTGAACGATGCAACCACCAAGGATGCCATTCCTCTCCCCCACATAGACGACTCCCTAGACTCCCTACATGGCTCCACCTGGTTCTCCATGCTGGACCTCCACTCAGGATACTGGCAGGTCCCCGTCCACCCCAAGATCAAGGGAAAACGGTCTTTTCCACAAGTAATGGGAAACATTACTAGTTTAACGTTCTTCCCTTCGGGCTATGCAGTGCCCCGGCCACCTTCTCCTGCCTCATGGAGTCCGTCCTCAGCTTGTGCCAGCTTCACCCTAAACCCGGCCGAACTAAATTACGCCGCTACCAAGCGTGAGTGTCTGGGTATCGTCTGGGCCCTCGACTTCTTCAGGGCCTACCTATCCGGCACCAGGGTCACCGTGATCACAGACCACCAATCCCTTCAGTGGCTCCGGCAATCGACCACTCAGAACGCCCAGCTCCTCCGCTGGCGCGAAGTGCTCAAGGAGTTTGACTACGAGATTGCCTGCCGGCCCGGAAAATTGCACACCACCGCTGACGCCCTCTCCCGTTTACTGGTACGATCGCTACTCCCTCAGTCCGAGCTGATCCGGCACTGGCAGAATCAAAACCGGCCCCCCTGGATTCCCCAGCATCTATTTTCAAAACTCCACCTGCAAGGGGACCAACTCTTTACACCATCGGGCCACATCATCCTGGATCCAGACTCCGCCATGGGCATCCTCACCCACCTCCACTCGGACAGTGGGATCCTCCTGGGTACGAAAAAATTAACCCAGGTCTTCAACGACCTCTACTGGGCCCCCAACCCCACTACTCTCGCCCAGCGTGTCACTCAGGCGTGTTGAGCGTGCTGCCTAGGAAAGGACATCACCCATTCTGCGGGTCCTGCCAGCAAGATTTCTGCCCACAAACCTTGGCAGTTATTGTCTGTCGACGTTGTCGGACCCCTGCCACCTAGATCCGGCTACAAATACATCATTTCATTCGTCGACGTCTACTCCAAGTTCCTGATCGCTTGTCCAGCTAAGGGGCACACTGCCGTTGCCATAGCCGATACCCTCATGCACCACGTCTTCCCCTACTTTGGCATTCCCCAGGCCATTCACTCTGATAACACCCCAGAGTTCACGGGGCAAATCTGGAAGGAGCTATCCACCCTATTCGCATTCTCCATTTCCCACTCTTCCCCCTACTGGCCCCAAGGAAATGCGGTATGCGAAAGGAGCCATCGGACCCTGCTAAACCAGATTAGGACCCGCATCCAAGAAACCCAAGATCAAAAGTGGCCTGCACACGTCAAAATCGTCCAGTGGGGAATTAACACCTGCCCCTGTGACGACGGCATCACCCCCCACGAGCGAGTTTTCGGAGAGGCACCCCTCCTCCTTCCTCTCCAACAGCACCTTCAACCCCCCACTCACTCCCCAACCACCGACCCCCTGCAGCACCTGAAGTGGTGGCTGGAACACCTGCGCACACACCAAGACACCCAAACCGATTCCTCCCCCACCAACCCTTACAGATCAGGCGATGAGGTTTTTTGTTGCGCACCTCCCCACCCCCCCAAAAATTGAGTCCCTCGCTTCATGGGACCCTATACCATCAATAAAGTCCCTAACCCCTTCCAAGTCGTCGTCGACTGCAATGGAGCCTCCCGCACTTACAGGAATTGCCACGTCCGCCCCACCCGGGATTCCCCCACCCCCGCTGCTCCCTCCCTGACCACCTGAGCCAACCCAACATCTCCAACTCCCCATGAGGAGCCTTTTCTTTACTACTCATCCCAATCCTCATCCCTGCCGGTCTCCACCGCCCCCTCGCCGCCCAGAACTCCTGCACCACTCCCACGCACTACACTCACCTCACCACCACGTCCCCCCGCGACCGCCATGCCGCCCACACCACGTGGTCAGCCCTCACCCGTAGGAAATTCCACACCAACCACCCCGTGCTCCGTGCCCAGCCTAGCCCCCGCCCCACCAACCACGACAACCAACCACACCACACCACTTCACTCTCCGCCCGACCCCGCTCCCCCATCCCACTCCCTGTCGCCGCCCACTCCCCGGCTAACCATCACCACTACTCGTTCCAGTCCTATCTCACGCCCACCAGCCCTCTACATCTATGCCCACCCCTTCGCCCTCTAGCAGCCAGCTGCCCACCCCACCCCCCAACACCACCCCAATAACCCTCCCTACTCCTCATCTTGCAAGGAAAAACACACCCTGCCGCACTCTCAAGGGAACACCACTCCCACACTCCACCGGCAATATAAACCGTGCTGGACTGCCCTTAGCCAGCATTCTCCTCCAAACCACCACCACCACCATGCGCATCACGAGAATCACTTGGATCCCCACCTTGGGCAGCACCAACGCATCCAGAGCACACACCATTTGCTACAACTCCTCCAGCAAGCAAACCACCTTTCCACTCTTCGTGTCGCCTAATCCCACCACCTGCAGGCCAATATACCGACAGACCACTGGACTACCTTTCTGTATCACCTCAAACCCATCCACCAAACGGCCAACACCAACCTATACCACCTCCAGTCACGGGGTCGTGACTTTGTTACAGGGGAGGGTGGTGAAATACAGGAGTTAAGGGTTAAAGCCACAGACGACGCGACGGCTGATGCGGACATCACCAACCCCCCAACCCCCCCAGTACCACCAGGGGTCCGTTGCTGACACTGAGCGGCTCAAAGCAGGAATGGCACACCTGTATCCCTCCTCAGCACCCCTCTTACTCCCAGCCGAAGCCCCGGAAAGGTAGCAGTCACCAGCGCCTAGTCTCCGGCCGAAATTCCACTTGCCAGGTAAGGGATGGAGTTTACAACTCCACGCAGCACCGTGGTATTGGCCATTGTCATACCGGGTACGGGGCAGAACCGGTCATAGTCCGTTCCCCAGTTGCATTCCCACTGCAGGATAGGACCGGCCATAAGTCGTCTGACTCCTGTAGTCGTTCCCCCCAGAGTAGCGCTGCAGTACTGGCCACAAGCCGTACTGGGTATGAGGCAGGATCGGCCATAGCCCGTCCCTCTGCTACTAGTCCTCTTAGCTCCACGGTACGGGCCATTAGCCGCATCAGAACTACAACCCCCTGTGCCACTACGACGTCGGTCACTTGTCACGTCAGGCCAGAGGTAGAGCAGGCCACTAGCCACCCTGGAGCTGTAGTCCCCTGTGCCACTACAACATCGGCCACTAGTCACATCAGGCCGGAGGCAGAGCAGGCCACAGTCCGCTTCTTTCCCACAGGAGATCCTGCAGCCAGAGAGGACCCCTCCCCCGAGCCGTGGCAAGGCCTCAACTGAGGCCTTGGTTCCCTGCAACTCCACAATTGTGAACAGCAGCCGAAGCGGAGCCCCAGCAGACCCAGCAGCCGATGTCAGGCCATGTCCACTATTCCCCTGGCCCGAGGTTCCCGTGTGACGACCCTGACGGCAACGCCGCCCTCCAGCCATTGCCGCAGTCCAGCCACCCCTGGTTCCAGTACCCTGGGTCCTCAGTCGCCCCGGGAGTTGCCCCGAACACCAGGGCGCGACTTGCCTGTGGGCGAGACCTCTCCGAGTCTCCCCCAGACTCGACGTCAGGCCCATCTCCTGGCTCTCTTCGGGCCGAGCCCTTAGCCCCACGACTACGTGTGGGGCCCCACCCAGGGGTGCGTCACTTTGCCCTTCCTTCGGATGGAGGAATCAACCTGTGGCCCACTAGTGATAGTGAAACGAGTGGACTTTACCTGTGTATGTGCCTTCTAGACTCAGATATATGTGTACATTAGTTTATACCATGCGAGTGATTCCTTATAATATTGTTACGAAGCGTGTTTTCCCAGTTAGGTGTTCGAAATTTTCTCGGTGTTCTGTACGATAAGCTAGTTCCTGTATCGGTAAGAGTCAGAGTTGCCAGTTTGCCTGCTGTTTGAGCATAGTTATTTCATAGTTTTGCATTAATTTTTATGCTCTTTTTCTCTATAATGTTTTATTTACGTGATTGTTTGTTAAATTATGTAATTTTATTAGTTTGGTAAATGATTTAGAGTGTTATGTAATGTAAGAAGACTCTGGCATGTTTGATGTCTCTTAATTGGTAACTGTGTTGCTAGGGGGTGGGTTAGCACCAGAACATACCAGAACTGTGGAAAAATAGATCATTCTCGAGTACTGCAAGCTTATATAAGGAAGGGAATGAGACACTAGCAGTGTTAAGGATTAGTTGGGCCTCAGTCAGTTTGAGTGAAGTTTAGTTTGTATATTTTGGTACTTGTGAAAGCAGTGTCATTAGGCAGTAAGTGTAATTGCTGTTTGTAAAGTTCGTATAGCTCCAGTGCTTGTGTGAATAGTGAAGTGAAGTTGGAAAGCATAAAGTGTAATTATTTGGATAATAAAGACAGTCAACTTTAAGAAGTCAGTGTTTATTTTTGCCTCAGCTGATCTTGTGTACTGTACACCTAAAGGTTGACCATAGGAAGAACGACTCACTGGGCAAAGTCCTCCATATACTGAATTACTGCTGTTGGAGCGTGTTGCAGTGTGGGGACTGGAACGTAACACTTGTGTCAGGAGTGGGATAATTTCAGGGCTACAGTGAGTCTAACCTTCAACATGGAAGCAGAAGGTGTGAAGACAAGGTCTCGAGCTGGGCAGGAGGAGGAAATTTCCCTGGCGACAATTTCGAAGCTAATACAAGCACAGAGTGAAAAACTAGAAGCCCAAAGTGAAGGACAGAAAGAACTCAAGGAACAACTACAGGCGCAACGTGAAGGACAAAAGGAACGGTATGAACAACTTCAAGAGGCATTACAGGAGCAACAGAGGGAAGTACAACTGAGGGTGCAAGGACAGCTAGATGCATTCATGGGGGGAATGAAGGAAGAACAGCAACAGCTTAAGGAGGAAGTAGATGCCAAGCTAGAGCAACAAATGTATGTGGTAAGCAATAATGTGACGGAGTGTAAACAGCATGTGGACGAGCAGTTGAAGACAATTAGTGAGGAAACAGTGACGGAGTGCAGTCAGCATGTAGATAGTCAGTTGAAGCATGTAGTTGACCATGTAAAGATAATTGGTGAGAAAATGGAGGCTGTAGAGAAATATTGCACTGCTGAACCTCAGGTTAGTGTACAGGGAGCATATGAAAGAAATGGACAGAGTATGGTGAATCTTGACGGATCCCAGGCATCTAAAGGAAGCATTACAGGGTTGAATAATCAGAATGTACAGAATGTAGAAGTTTTAAGTCCTGGCCTTAATTATGATGCCCCAATTTTTAGACTCCAGACCAGTGAAGTGTGTGGCTACAATGGGGGTCCAATTCAAAAGAAACCTTAGGAATTTGATGGTAGAGTATCTTCGGAAGCTTACCGTGCACAGTTCGAGTTGCTTGCGGATCGGAATGGCTGGGATGATAGGCAGCAGGCAGCGCAGCTTGCTACTAGCCTTAAGGGTGCCGCAATGGAAATTCTGGGCCAGATGTCAGTGATGGAGAGGAACAGTTATCAGTCCCTAGTAGAAGTGCTGGAGCGCAGATATGGAACCATGTACCAGACTGAGGTTTACAAAGCAAGATTCCGGAGCCGTGTACGGGCTAGGGGAGAACCTCTACAGCAGCTTGCTCATGACCTGGAGAGTACGGTATATGATGCGTACCCTGGAGCAGCACCTAACCTGTTGGGTATTCTACTGAGGGACCAGTTCATCGATGCTCTTAACAGTGCAGAGTTGCAAGTGCAGGTGAAGCAGGCACAACCCAGAAGCATGCAAGACGCACTTGCCAGGGCTCTAGAGTTTGAGTCCTATGTCAGGTCAAGTACGTCCACTTTTCAGACAGATCGTAGTGCAGGATTCAAGACAAGAAAGGGGCAGGTATGTGAAATGGAAAAATTTGAGGGAAGTTGCTGGTGCTGTGGGAAGCCAGGACACAGAAAAGAGAACTGTTACAAGTGGAAGAGGGAACAGGAAAAGACCAGTGGAGGTTGCTGGTTCTGTGAGAAGCCAGGGCACAACAAGGAGGATTGTCACAAATGGAAGAAGGAGCAAGAACAGTAGTGCAAGGAAATCATCAGTTGTAACAAGAGCATGTTGGACAGGTAGTGAGGTGGGACACTTCAGTTCTGAGTGTCCGAAGAAGAAAAAAGATGATAAGAAGAAGGTTGCAGAAGACCAGAAAGAAGCGGAAAACTAGTGGAGGCTGGTGTAAAGGGGCAGCCACCAGCCAGCTTGTCCCAAGTAGCCCCACCGCCGAGAAAATGCAAGAGAACAACAAATGACAGTGTGCAAATAGATGGAAGGAGAGAAGGAAAGCAGTGTTTCCTGGTGATTGATTCGGCCTCAGAGCAGACTTTTGTGAGGCCTGATGTGTTACATCATCGGTATCTGCCTGAATCATTGGAACAACTGTGTGGCGTAACTGGGCACCACGTGGAACTGAGGGAACCCCTGGATGTCCAGACTGAAGTGGCAGGGCAAGAGGCTACTCTTCCAGTTTATGTGGCCAACATGGAGGATCCTTGTCTTCTGCATCTTGACTATCTGATGTCCATGGGGTGTGAGCTGGACTTCTGCTCCATGAAGCTGAAGGTTCAAGGAAAGTCGGTTCCCGTCAAGCAGTGAAACGTACCAGCTCTGGTGGTGAGGTGAGGGTGCTCCGCACTACAGTGACACCCCCAAAATGAGAATTGTTGCTCCAGTGTAAGGTGAGTGGGTCTTTTGACAGCTGTATAGGGGTAGTGGAGTTGAATGTACAGTGCAAGACGAAGGCCGGAGTGATGGTGGGGAGAACATGGGTGGAAACAGGTGCAGATGAAGTGCCAGTTGTGGTGGCCAATTTCTCCTGTGAGCCACAGATGATCAACGAGGGAGAAACTGTGGGACTGTGCCAGGTGGTGGACCCTGAGTGGCATCAGAGGAAGGTCTGTAAAAGAAGCGTAGTCAAGGAAGACGGGTATGTGCCAGACCACCTACGGGACCTATTTTCAAGGAGTAGCCAGTGCCTGGATGGCTCACAGGTACTGAAGTTGGGGCAGTTGCAGATGAAGCTCGCTGATGTCTTCTCCACTGGAGATCTAGACCTGGGGTGCACTGACCTGGTGGAGCATAGTATAGACACTGGGGATCACCGCTCGATTAAACAGCCAGCGCAGAGATGGCGCCAGCCCACCGGCAAGAAATGGAGAAGGTGATGGAGAATCTCCAAAGTTAAGGGGTAATAGAAAAGTCCAATAGTTCTTGGGCACCAGCAGTGGTTCTGGTAAGGAAGAAAGATGACTCAGTAAGGTGCTGTGTAGATTATCGAGCCCTGAATGATGTGACAGTGAAGGATGCATACCCCTTGCCAAGAATTGATGACATCCTGGATGCTCTGTCAGGTGCTAAGTGATTCTCCACCCTAGACATGAAGGCAGGATATCATCAGGTCAAGGTTGCAGAGAAGGACAAAGAGAAGACAGCCTTTTCATACGAGCGGTGTTTATGGCAGTTTAAGGTGATGCCTTTTGGCTTATGCAATGCCCAAGCTACTTTTGAGCGTCTAATGGATCGTGTTCTGGAAGGCCTGCACTGGCAGATGGCCCTCATCTATCTGGACGATGTAATTGTGTTTGCACGGACTTTCGACCAGGAATTAGAGAGGCTGTTGGAGGTGGTGGATAGGATCCGTGCAGCGCACCTGAAGCTGAACCACAAGAAGTGCCACTTGTTTCAGAAGGAAGTAAAGTACCTGGGACATACTGTAGGTGACAGCGGCGTCCGTACTGACCCTGAGAAGGTGGCAGCTGTGGAAAACTGGCCGGTTCCAACTTGTGTGAAGGAGCTACGGAGTTTCCTTGGCTTGTGTACCTATCACCAGCGTTTTTTCAAGGACTTTGCAACGATAGCTGCACCTCTGCACAAGCTGTTGGGGAAGAGACAGAAGTTTGCATGGACAGCAGAGACTCAGAAAGCCTTCAACGAACTCAAACATGCATTGACAAGCTCTCCAGTATTGCCGTACCCTGATCGGAGTCAGCCATTTATCCTGGACTGTGACGCTAGTGACCATGGTATTGGTGGAGTCCTGTCACAGAAGAAGAATGAAAAAGAATATGTGGTAGCATATTACAGCAAGAAGCTCAGCCCACCAGAGCGGAACTACTGTGTGACCCATAAGGAGCTCTTGGTAGTGATGAGCCTTGATTTCTTCCATCCTTACCTGTATGGGTCAAACTTCATCATCAGGACGGGCCATGCAGCACTCAAGTGGCTGAAAACGCTAGAATCCAGGACAACTAGCACGCTGGCTCGGGAAGCTAGACCAGCACAATTTTGAGATGCAGCACCTTCCTGGGTGGGTACATGGCAATGCTGACAGTCTGAGTTGCCAGCCTTGTGATCTGGAATGCCGGCAGTGTAGTAAAAAGGAAGATCATAGTAAGAAATGCAGTCATACTGCAGTGACAGGGCCAACGTCAGATGAAGCAGACCTGAAGAGGATGCAGATTTACGGCCAGTGCTAGAGTGGCTGCAGCGGAGTACAGTGCGACCATCTTGGGAAGAAGTTTCCAGGTTGAGCCCCGCAACCAAGAGTTACTGGAGTCAGTGGGACCTTCTTCGTTTCAATGACGGACTACTGGAGCGTCAGTGGGAGACACCCGATGGCCTCAGCAAGTATTGGCAACTGGTGGTTCCGAAGAAGGTGAGGTCAGAGATCTTGGATGAGTCCCATAACCAGATCACCAGTGGGCACCTGGGAGTGAAGAAAACTCTAAGCCGGCTGTGACAGAGGTTCTACTGGATTGGCATGTGCCAAGATGTTGAAGATTGGTGTCGGGCCTGTGATGTGTGCTGTGCCAAGAAAGGATCCAAGAAACGTGGGCGCGGCCCTCTTCAGCTGTACAAAGTAGATGCACCGATGGAAAGAGTTGCAGTG
Organism: Birgus latro; assembly: GCA_018397915.1. Taxonomy (NCBI): domain Eukaryota; kingdom Metazoa; phylum Arthropoda; class Malacostraca; order Decapoda; family Coenobitidae; genus Birgus; species Birgus latro. The sequence continues at coordinate 585 of JAGKTI010011494.1, read as the reverse complement.
GACATTGCTGGACCTTTGCCACTCATGGAAAGAGGAAACCGATATACTGTATATGTGTCGCGATGGGCTGCTTCACAAAGTGGCCAGAAGCCTATGCCATCCCCAATCAAGAGGCTGTGACTGTTGCTCAGATGTCGGTTGACCAGTTCTTCTGTCGTTTTGGGGTACCACAAGAGTTACATTCAGACCGGGGTAAAAACTTTGAGTCTGCTATGTTCCGTGAGAGCTGCCTGGAACCACTGTCTGACTCACTCCTTCATACCTGTTACATTCGCGGCCTTTCCTCTAACTTTCGCTCCATTGAACACGACCTCTTCTCCTCTAAACCTCACCTTTTCTTTCTCTCTGAGACTCAACTGTCTGAGGCAACTGACAGCAAACCCTTTTCTGTATCCTCCTACTTTCTCTATTCTCATATCAAAGCCAAAGGTGGCTGTTGTGTATAAGTACGCAACAATATATCTTGCTCTCGTGTTCCTGAACTTGATTCTTCTGAATTCTCTACTCTCTGGCTTCGGCTCTCCTGTCATTCTCTGACTAAATATATCTGTGCTGTTTACTTATCTCCTAATTCTACTGACTATC
>JAGKTI010011493.1:0-26298 GCA_018397915.1 Birgus latro | reverse complement strand
CATAACGGAGAACATAACAGTGAAGGAAACAATAAATGGGACAATTCTAGAAAACGATATAGTTAAAGTGGCAGGAACTATAGAAAAAATACTGAAAAGAAGAAATACAATACTAAACATGAGAAAGGAACAATTGAAATAGATAAGGGATAAAAGAGAGAGAAAAAAAACGCCATCTGTTGTGAAGCAGAACTCCTGGACAGGAGAGTGCGCCAACAACAACAAAAGTGAGAGCAGTGGAAATGAGTTATTTGAAAGGAGCATGTGGAGTCACATGGAGAGAGAGACTGACAAATGAGGAAGTGAAGGAGAGTTGTGGTGTGGACGTGGATGTGATAACCACTGAGGTGGTTTGGCCATGTGGAGAGGATGGAGAGTAGAATCTGACGAGGAGATCGTATGTGAATTGAGGTGGAGGGGGGAAGAGGGACATGGAGGCCAATGATGTGGGAGGGATGGGATGGAGAGGTATATGAGAGAGGGTGTGTGTGAGCTGGGAGCAGGGCAGTGAAATGGCGGGGGACAGTGTGACATGGAGGCGATTTGTTTGTGACCACCCCTTACGGGATTGAGGTGTCTGACAGTAGATACATAGATAAGTTTATTAAGTGAAATACAGGAGTTAGGGGTTGGAGCCGCCAACCACACGGCGACCGGGGCAGACGACACCAGCTCCCCCAACCCCCCCAGTATCACCGGGGGATTGCCACCAACACAGCGCGGCTGGGAACAGGAACGGCCTACCTGTTTAACTTCCCGGCGCCCCTCTTGTGCCCAGGTGGTGGCCTGGAAAGGTAGCAGTCGCCGGCACCTAGTCTCCGCCCGGAGCACAGCTCACCAGGTAAGGGGTGGAGTTTATAACTCCACGCAACGCCGCGGTACCTGCCATAGTCGTACCGGGTATGGGGCAGAACCGGCTACAGTCCGTTCCCCAGTTGTTTCTCCGCCACAGGGCCGCGACACGGACGCGTGTCGGTCGGGCAGGACTGGCAACAAGTCGTCCACCTCCTGTCGGCGTTCCCCCCAGAGCGGCACCGCAGTACCGGCCACGAGCCGTACTGGGCATGAGGCAGGATTGGCCATAGTCCGTCCCTCAGCTACTAGTGACCCTAGCTTGTCGGCACAGGCCATAGCCGTCCCAGAGCTCACCTCCTGTGCCCTCTCGGCGTCGGCCACAAGTCACGTCGGGCCAGAGGTAAGGCAAGCCACAAGCCGCCAGGAAGCTATCCTCCCCTGTGCACACTCAGGCGTCGGCCACAAGTCACGCCAGGCCGGGGCAGCGCAGGCCACATGCCGATAGACAGAACGTGGCCTGACCTATATCTTAAAGGTAGAGTCCCGCCGCCTTGGACAGTCTTTGTGATAATCAGGAAATACCCATTGTGTCGTTGTGCCTTGCGTTGGTGTTTACGCTCTCCCTCCCCTGTGTTCAGTGAACATTCACCCAGCCCTTTGTCCCGACGTGCTAGTCCGGGCATACTAAAATACCACAGTTCCCCTTGCTAAAGATCTTTACGGGCAACCCTACCTGAGATAGACTTCCGGCCACCAGGTACCTGAAATGCAGGTGTAACGTAATTTATATATATATGCAGTGCCGTCCAGTGCTATACGGGTTTTAGAGACTGTAGTAAAATCGTTCCTGTGTCCGGAAATATAAATATGTTGTATGTACCATGAGTGTCGGGTTAATAGTACCATACCTGAACCAGAAGGTATAGTGACAGACAGCAATTGTATACAGTGTTAACTTACTCCCGGCCAACCCATTGTAATATCTGTGATGTATTATTGTTCTCTGTTAAATATCTAGAATACATGTGTAATATTTACTGCCTTGTTTTTGTGTCCAGTCCTACTCTTAGGAGTTACCTCCCGGTCTAGAATAGGGACCCGCTTTAGCCTGCGTATTTGAGGGCGAGAAACCGTCCCACAAATACGTAGCACAACATTAAGTGTGGTAGGGAAGGTATATGGAAGAACTGTTATAAAGTAAGAGAAATATCAGAAATCCTAGTGAGTGGTGAACAGAGTGGCTTTAGGAGAGGCAGAGGATGTGTGGATCAAATATTTACTGTGAGTCATTTAGCAGGGAAGACTTGTGAGAAGCATTCATGGATCTGGAAAAAGCATTCAATAAAGTGGACAGAGAAGGATTGTGGAAAGTTTTGCGCATGTACGGTGTAGATGAAAAGCTGCTAGGTGCCATCAAATGTTTTTATGATGTTAGTGAAGCGTATGTAAGGGTTAATGGCCATCTAAGTGAATGGTTCACGATCGGTGTGGGCGTGTGACAAGGTTGTGTGATGTCCTCATGGTTGTTCAATATATATATACTGTATATATGGATGGAGTGATGAGAGAAGTAAAGACACTAGTAATGGAGAGGGGGATGGCGTTGGTAGTGAATGGTGATGGATGGAATATCTCGGATTTGTTGTATGCTGATGATGCAGTTATGCTACGTATTTGCGGGTCGATTTCTCGCCCTCAAATATTCAGGCTACAGTGGGTCCCTGTTGTAGACCAGGTCGGTATCTATAAGGAATAGGACTGGACACAAAAACGAGGCAGTGACTGTTACACACATGTATTACAGATATCTTCCCAGAGACAATAGTACATCAACAAATACATGACAGGCTGGGTTGGCCGGGGTTGGGTTAACAACTTAACACAAAGTTTTACTTGACTGGAAATCTGTCACTATACTGGCTGGTTGAAGTATGGTATTATTTACCCAGCACTTATGGCACATAAAATACACTTATGATTCAGGACACAGGAATGAATTTACTACAATTTCCCAATCTCGTATAGCACTGGACGGCACTGGTATATGAATTACGTTAACCCCTGTGTCAGACACTCGCCTGCCGGAAGTCTATCTCAGGTAGAGTCAGCCGCGCTGTGATCACTTAAGGGGGAGGACTGCGGTATTCTGGCAGGACATTTGGAGATGCCCAGACATACCCTAACTAGTGTGGCCAGACACTGGGGTGGGTGGAGGTTTAATGGACAAGGGGAAGGCACGATGGGAATAATATCTATTCCTTCTGTTAGCCACTGAGGTGTTTCACTCACGTGCCTGTGTGCTGGGGAGGGAGAGTTTCGATAAACAAGGGAATGGCACAGTCGCACACTAATATTGTTCTGTTGGTCACTGTGGCATTTCGTTCACTGGGGGGGGGGATGCGCGGGACTCCACACGGGATATAAGTTAGGCCAAGGTTAGCTATTAGGCTTGTCCAATCTTATACTCTGGGCTCCTGGTCACTTATCGCGAGAATACACTAGAGGGAATCACTCGTATGGTATAAGCTAATGCACACACACACAACTGGGTCTAGAAAGCACATACATAGGTAAAGTCCACTCGCTTCACTACCACTGGTGGGCCCTAGGTTGATTCCTCCATCCGGAGGAAGGGCAGAGTGACGCGCCCCTGGACAGGGCCCCACACGTAGTCGTGGGACTGAGGGCTCGGCCCGAAGAAAGCCAGGAGACGGGCCTGACGTCGAGTCGGGGGGAGACTCAGGGAGGCCTCGCCCACAGGTAAGTTGCGCCCCTGTATTTGGGGCAACTCCTGGAACAACTGAGGACCCAGGGTACTGGAACCCGGGGTGGCTGGACTGCGGCAATGGCTGGAGGGCGGCGGCGCCGACAGGGTCGTCACACGGGCACCTCGGGCCGGGGAAGTAGTAGACAGGACCCGACATCGGCTACAGGGTCTGCTGGGGCTCCGCTTTGGCCGCTGTTCACCCTGGTAAAGTTGCAGGGAACCAAGGCCTCGGGCAAGGCCTTGCCCCGGCTCGGGGGAGGGGTCCTCTCTGGCTGCAGGTCCTCCTGTGGGAGAGAAGAGGGCTGTGGCCTGCTCTACGTCCGGCCTGACATGACTAATGGCCAACGTCGTAGTAGCACAGGGGACATCAGCTTCATTGCGGCTAGTGGCCTGCTCTGCCTCTAGCATGACGTGACTAATTGCCGACGTCGGGATGGCACAGGGGACATCAGCTTCAGTGCGGCTAGTGGCCTGCTCTACCTCTGGCCTGACGTGACTAATGGCCGACGTTGTGGTGGCACAGGGGACAACAGTTTCATTACGGCTAGTGGCCTGCTGTACCTCTGGCCTGTCATGACTAATGGCTGACGTCGGTAGTGTCACAGTAGGCTGTAGCTCTGGTGCGGCTAATGGCCTGTACCATGGAGCTGAGAGGATTAGTAGCAGAGGGACGGACTGTTGCCGATCCTGCCTCATACCCGGTACAGCTTGTGGCCAGTACTGCGGCGCTACTCTGTTGGGAACGACTACATGAGTCGGATGACTTATGGCCTGTCCTGCCCGACCGACACGGGTCCGTGTCGCAGCCCTGTAGCGGGGGTGCAACTGGGGAACGGACCGTGGCTGGCTGTGCCCCGTACCCGGTATGACTGTGGCCAATACCTCGGTGTTGTGTGGAGTTGTAAATTCCACCCCTTACCTGGCGAGTGGAATTTCGGCCGGAGACTAGGCGCCGGCGACTTCTACATTTCTGGATCACCACCTGGGAGCAAGAGGGGCGCCGGGAAGTGATAAAGGTGCACCATTCCTGTTCCCAGCCGCTCAGTGTCAGCGGCGGCCCCCCAGTGGTACTGGGGGGGTTGAGGTGCTGGTGTCGTCTCCATTGGCCGTCGCGCCATCTCTGGCTTCAACCCCTAACTCCTGTATTTCACCACCCTCCCCGGTAACAAAGTCACGACCCCGTGACTGGAGGTTGTATAGGTTGGTGATGGCTGTTTGGTGGATGGGTTCGAGGTGACTTAGGAAGGTAGTCCAGTGGTCGGTTGGTATATTGGCCTGCAGGTGGTGGGCGTAGGCGACACGAAGAGTGGAAGGGTGGTTTGTTTGCTGGAGAAGTCGCAGCAGATGGTGTGTGCTTCTGATGTGTTGATGTTGCCCGGAGGTGGGGATCCAAGTGATTCTTGTGATGTGCATGGTGGTGGTGGTGGTGGTGGTGTCTTGGAGGCGAATGCTGGCTAGAGGTAGTCCGGCGTGGTTTATATTGCCGTTGGAGTGTGGGGGTGGTGTTCCCCTGGGAGTGCGGCGGGGCAGGTTTTTCCATGCGAGATGAGGAATAGGAACGGTTATTGGGGTGGTGTTGGGGAGTGGGGTGGGCGGTTGGCTGTAGTGGGCAAAGGAGTGGGTGTAGGGGTCGAGGTGTAGCTGGCTGATGGGCATGAGATACAACCGGAACACGTAGTTGTGGTGGTTAGTCGTGGAGTGGGTGGCGACAGGGAATGGGATGGTGGAGCGGGGGCAGGCGGAGAGTGAGGTGGTGTGGTGTGGTTGGTTGTCGTGGTTGGTGGGGCAGGGGTTAGGCTGGGCGCGGAGCGCGGGGTGGTCGGTGTGGAATTCCCAACGGGTGTGTGCTGAGCACGTGGTGTGGGCGGCGTGGTGGCTGTGGGAAAACGTGGTGGTGGGGTGAGTGTAGTGCGTGGGTGTGGTGCAGTTTTGGGCGGGAGGGGGCAATGGAAACCGATGGGGAAGGGGATGGGGATGAATAATAGAGAAAAGGCTCCTCGTGGGGAGTTAGAGGTGTTGAGCTTGCTCGGGTGGTCGGGGAGGGAGCAGCGGGGGTTGGGGAGTCCCGGGCGGGGCGGACGTGGCGATTCCTGTAGGTGCGGGAGGTTCCGTTGCAGTCGACGATGACTTGGAAGGGGTTGGGGGACTCTAGTGATTGTATAAGGTCCCATGAAACGAGGGGCAATTTTATTGGGGGTGGGGAGGTGCACAACGAAAACGTCATTGCCTGGTTTGTAAGGGTTAGCAGGGGAGGAATTGGCTTGGGCCTCTTGGTGCACTTGCAGGTGTTGCAACCAGCATTTCAGGTGATATAGGGGGTCGGTGGGTGGGGAGTGAGCGGGGGGGTTGAAGGTGCTGTCGGAGAGGGACGAGGAGGGGCGCCTCTCCAAAAACTCGCTCGTGGGGGGTGATGCCGTCGTCTCGGGGGCAGGTGTTCATTCCCCATTGGATGATTTTGACATGTGCAGCCCATTCTTGGTCTTGGGTATCTTGAATGCAGGTCCTGATTTGGTTTAGTAGGGTCTGATGGCTCCTTCCACATACCCCATTTCCTTGGGGCCAGTAGGGGGAAGAGTGGGAAATGGAGAATCCGAATAGGGTGGATAGCTCTTTCCAAATTTTCCCTGTGAACTCTGGGGCGTTATCAGAGTGAATGGCCTGGGGAAAGCCAAAGTAGGGGAAGACGTGGCGCATGAGGGCGTCGGCTATGGCGACGATGGTGTGCTCCTTAGCTGGACAAGCAATCAGGAACTTGGAGTAAACGTCAACGAATGTAATGATGTATTTGTAGCCGGATCTAGGTAGCAGGGGTCCGACAACATCGATAGACAAAAGCTGCCAAGGTTTGTGGCCGGAGATGTTGCCGGCAGGACCCGCTGAACGGATGATATCCTTTCCTAGGCAGCATGCTCGACACGCCCGAGTGACACGCTGGTCAAGAGTAGTGGGGTTGGGGGCCCAGTAGAGGTCATTGAAGACCTGGGTTAATCTTTTCGTACCCAGGTGGATCCCATTGTCCGAATGGAGGTGGGTGAGGACGCTTATGGCGGAGTCCGAATCAAAGATAATGTGGCCTGATGGCATGAAGAGTTGGTCCCCTTGCAGGTGGAGTTTTGAAAATAGATGCTGGGGAATCCAGGGGAGCCGGTCTTGATTCTGCCAGTGCTGGATCAGCTCAGATTGAGGGAGGAGCAATCGTTCTGGTAAACAGGAGAGGGCGTCGGCGTTGGTATGCAATTTCCTGGGCCGGTAAGCAATCTTGTAGTCGAACTCCTTGAGCGCTTCGCTCCAACGGAGGGGCTGGGCGTTCTGAGTGGCCGATTGCCGGAGCCACTGAAGGGATTGGTGGTCTGTGATGACGGTGACCCTGGTGCGAGACAGGTAGGCCCTGAAGTAGTCGAGGGCCAAGATGATACCCAAACATTCGCGCTTGATAGCGGCGTAATTTCGCTTGGCCGGGTTTAGGGTGTGGCTGGCGCAAGCGATGATGTACTCGCACCCTTCCTGGACCTGCGCCAGGACGGCACCTATGGCTGCCTACCAGCAAGACGTCGGTGTATAACCTGAAGTGGAGGTCATAGTTCGAGAAAGCGATGATGGGGGCGGAAACAAGTTTCTCCTTTAAAGGTGTCAAACGCTACTATTCAGTCGTCGCTCCAGACAAATGGTTCGCCTATCTTAGTGAGGTCATGGAGCGGTTTCGCAAGGTCAGCAAACCCTTTGATGAACCGCTGGTAATACGACGCGAGCCCCAAGAAGGCGCGGACTTGGTGGATGTCCTGTGAAAGAGGCTGGTCGACGATGGCTTTCAGCTTGTCGGGATCCAGGGAGATGCCTTTCCCTGAGACAATGTGTCCTAGGAAAGCGACAGAGCGGGTGGCTAGGACACATTTAGTGGGTTTGAGTTTCAGCCCAGCCTGGCGTATTCATTGGAACACCTGTCGGAGGCGGTGCAGGTGATCGGCCCACGTTTTGCTGAAAACAATGTCGTCGTTGAGGTACGCCAGGCAGACTTCCCAGGTTAGACCACTGAGGACAGACTCCATGAGGCGGGAGAAGGTGGCCGGGGCATTGCATAGCTCAAAGGGAAGAACATTAAACTGGTAAAGTTTCCCATTACTTGTGGAAAAGGCCGTTTTCCCTTGATCTCGGGGGTGGACGGGGACCTGCCAGTATCCTGACTGGAGGTCCAGCGTGGAGAACCAGGTGGAGATGTGTAGGGAGTCTAGGGAGTCATCTATGCAGGGGAGAGGAGTGGCATCTTTGGTGGTTACATCGTTCAGGCGGTGGTAATCGATGCAGAATCGCTGAGTGCTGTCTTTTTTCCAAACCAGGACAACTGGGGAGGACCAGGGACTGTTAGAGGGCGTGATGATGCCGGCTTCCATCATTTCTCGGACTTGCCTGTCCTCTTCAGCCCATTGGTGTGGGTTCTTCCGGTGGGAGGGTTGCTGGATAGGGGGCCCGGTGGTATGGATTTCATGGGCCAAGTATGTTGTATGTCCCAAGTCGGCGGTCCCGGTCGAAAAAAAGGTCTTGATATTCAAGTAGTAGATGGTGCAGCGTCTCGGCTTGATGGGGGGACAAGTGGTCGGGCAAAGGAGGAAGGGGAGAGGGGTTTGAATTTAGGGGTGGGGTGTCGCAAGGCTCCGCTGCCTCTAGCTCGCCGATCAGGAGTCCTCTTGGCAGAGCTAGGAGTGTAGCCACCAGGTTCGCCACTTTTATGGCGTTGAGGTGGGGCGGAAGGAAGGTTGGCGACATCAGGCAGGCGGCGAGGGGCCTGGTGGGGACACTTGGGGAAAATAGGGAATGGGTCCCTGTGGGCTTATTGATCAGTAGCCAAACTTCATGGTGGGGGGGGGAATGGTGAGGGAGGACACGACGGTCACGGGGAAAGTGGGGCCGGGGGGAGCTGGGGCAGGGGAGGGGGGGGGGGAGGGTGGGTCAATAAAAGGGGGGGTGTGTCGTTTTGTCGTGCGCACATACAGATGGCTGGGGGCTGTTGGGGAGGCTGTCGGAAATGACGTCGCCTCCCGTGGCAGTCTGTATGAGTGTGGAGTTTTTGGAGCAGGTCCAGTCCCAAATAGCCATCATAGGTACGGCAGGAAGAGTCAAAAACGATGAAGGGGTGGTATGTGGAGGCTGGTTGGTGAGTCTTGGTTCGTAGGGCCCGAGTTTCCCCACAAATAGGCAAGGGGCCTTCCCCCGTGTCTATGAGGCTGGCTGAAGTGGGGCAAAGGGGGCCAAAAACCTCCTTATGGGGGGAGTAAAAATGTGTGTATAGGCAGGACCTGGCGGCTCCCATATCTGCCAGAAGTCTTGCCTTGACCCCCTGTAGTTTCATTTTGTTATAGACTGGGGGTCGGTACTTTGTAGAGGTGGCCCCCGTCACCGTGGGGAGGTGCGGGGACGGTCCTAAAAAATCCAATGTCAGCTCGAGGGCTGTGTCGGTATCAGCCTTCCCTGGCTCGCAGCCGGCGTCAGGTTCCTCAATGAGGGGGGGTTCTGGGTTCGCAGGGCCCTCATCTACTGCCAACATTGGGCGGCGCCCCGGCGGGTCAGCTCTTATTCTGCGTGCCGCCTTCAGTTGTTCACGTATATCGTGAAGTGGGCAGCAGCTCTTACAGGCTGTGAATTCCCACGGATTGATAGTGATGAGATTTGCGTTATCTTTCCGTGGCGGCCGTTTCCTGGTGGGGTGGGCTCTTGGGAGAGCCGGGGTGGAGGCGCTTCGCGTTGGGGCTGGATCAGGTTGGGGTGGCATGGGGGAGGGTTTCGTGGGGAGCCGACTCACGACCCCGATGTGTTGCGTGTCGGGGCGTCATATTTTAGGGCATCGAGTTGTAACATCGTGACAACTTTCCCTAATGAAGGGATAATAGCTTCTGTTACTATTTTTGCAAATCTGGCCCACGTCAGATCTGGGACTATTTTTGGTGCTATACTAGATACCGCCTTTCCCAGGTGAGGTAGAGTGACAGCTATTTTCTGATTATCATTCTCATACCCAATATCAAGTAATGGCTTGGCCATATTTAAGTATCTAGTGATGTCGCATTGTTCTGGGTCGAATTTTGGTAGGGGTACATGTGTTTTGGCCACCATTTTCAAAAAAAAAAAAAAAAATTCCAGTCCTCTCTCACGAGCCTCACTGTCCGGATCAAGAACCACCGCTAGTCACCAGTGTTATGCTACGTATTTGCGGGTCTGTTTCTCGCCCTCAAATACACAGGCTACACCGGGTCCCAATTCTAGACCGGGTCGGTAACTCTAAGGAATAGGACTGGACACAAAAACAAGGTGGTGACTGTTACACACATGTGTTACAGATATCTTCCCAGAGACAATAGTACATCAACAAATGCATGACAGGCTGGGTTGGCCGGGGATGGGTTAACAACTTAACACAAAGTTTTACTTGACTGGAAGTCTCACTATACCGGCTGGTTGAAGTATGGTATTATTTACCCAGCACTTATGGCACATAAAATACACATATGATTCAGGACACAGGAATGAATTTACTACAATTTCCCAATCTCGTACAGCACTGGACGGCACTGGTATATGAATTACGTTAACACCTGTGTCATAGACACTCGCCTGCCGGAAGTCTATCTCAGGTAGAGTCAGCCGCGCTGTGATCACTGAAGGGAGAGGACTGCGGTATTCTGGCGGGACATTTGGAGATGCCCAGACATACCCTAACTAGTGTGGCCAGACACTGGGGTGGGTGGAGGTTTAATGCACAAGGGGAAGGCACGATGGGAATATCTATTCCTGCTAGCCACTGAGGTGTTTCACTCTCATGCCTGTGTGCTGGGGAGGGAGAGTTTCGATAAACAAGGGAATGGCACAATCGCACAAAAATATTGTTCTGTTGGTCACTGGTGTTTCATTCACTGGGGGGGGATGTGCGGGACTCCACTCGGGATATAAGTTAGGCCAAGGTTAGCTATTAGGCTCATCCAATCTTATACTCTGGGCTCCTGGTCACTTATCGCGAGAATGAATCACTTGCATGGTATAAGCTAATGCACTCACATATAACTGGGTCTAGAAAGCACACACATAGGTAAAGTCCACTCGCTTCACTACCACTGGTGGCCCCTATGTTGATTCCTCCATCCGGAAGAAGGGCAGAGTGACGCGCCCCCTGGACAGGGCCCCACACGTAGTCGTGGGACTAGGGGCTCGGCCCGAAGAAAGCCAGGAGACGGGCCTGACGTCGAGTCTGGGGGAGACTCAGGGAGGCCTCGCCCACAGGTAAGTCACGCCCCGGTGTTTGAGGCAACTCTCAGGGCAACTGAGGACCCAGGGTACTGGAACCCAGGGTGGCTGGAGGGCGGCGTCTCTTACAGGGTCGTCACACTGGGACCTCAGGCTGGGGGAGTAGTAAACAGGGCCCGACATCGGCTGCGGGGTCTGCTGGGGCTCCGCTTCGGCCGCTGTTCACCCTGGTAGAGTTGCAGGGAACCAATGCCTCAGGCGAGGCCTTGCCACGGCTTGGGGGAGGGGTCCTCTCTGGCTGCAGGTCCTTCTGTGGGAGAGAAGCGGACTGTGGCCTGCTCTACATCCGGCCTGACATGATTAATGGCCAACGTCGTAGTAGCACAGGGGACATCGGCTTCATTGCGGCTAGTGGCCTGCTCTGCCTCTAGCATGACGTGACTAATTGCCGACGTCGGGATGGCACAGGGGACATCAGCTTCAGTGCGGCTAGTGGCCTGCTCTACCTCTGGCCTGATGTGACTAATGGCCGACGTTGTGGTGGCACAGGGGACCACAGTTTCATTACGGCTCGTGGCCTGCTGTACCTCTGGCCTGTCATGACTAATGGCTGACGTCGGTAGTGTCACAGTAGGCTGTAGCTCTGGTGCGGCTAATGGCCTGTACCATGGAGCTGAGAGGATTAGTAGCAGAGGGACGGACTGTGGCCGATCCTGCCTCATACCCGGTACAGCTTGTGGCCAGTACTGCGGCGCTACTCTGGGGGGAACGACTACAGGAGTCGGATGACTTATGGCCTGTCCTGCCTGACCGACACGCGTCCGTGTCACGGCCCTGTAGCTGGGGTGCAACTGGGGAACTGACTGTGGCCAGCTCTGCCCCGTACCCGGTATGACTGTGGCCAATACCGCGGCGTTGTGTGAAGTTGTAAACTCCACCCCTTACCTGGTGAGTGGAATTTCGGCTGGAGACTAGGCGCCGGCGACTGCTACCTTTCTGGGTCACCACCTGGGAGCAAGAGGGTCACCGGGAAGTGATACAGGTGCTCCGTTCCTGTTCCCAGCCACTCAGTGTCAGCGGCTGCCCCCCGGTGGTACTGGGGGGGTTGGGGGTGCTGGCGTCGTCTGCACTGGCCGTCGTGTCGTCTGCAGCTTCAGTCCCTAACTCCTGTATTTCAGCAGTACTACTTGCAAATACGGGCAAGAACGTGGTAGACTAGTGCAGAGTTTTGCTGATGTCTATGAGCATCGTGCCTTGAGAGTAAATGTAGAAAAGAGTAAAGTGATGGCTATTGAGAGAGAATGTGACTCCCAGTGCAATGCTACACTAATTGAAAGAGACTGGAATTGGTGAGAGAGTTCAGTTACCTGGGTATAGTGACAGAAAAGAGAGGAAAATGTGCAAAAGAAGTGGAAACTAGAGTGACACAAGGAAGGAAAGTAGCTGGTGCAATGAAGGTCTTGATAAGACTGGCTTGAGTGTTGCAGCTGCATGAGGCTTATATGAAGGAGTGTTAGTGCCAACTTTAACATATGGATGTGAGACTGTGTGGCATGAAAATGAAAAATCAAGAGTGAGAGCAGTAGAGATGGGACTGCTGAGGAATGTATGTGGAATACAGAGAGTGGATAGGATACGAAATAATGTGATTCGTGAAAGATCATGAGTGAGGAAGTCTGTGGACACCAGATTTGAAGAGAGTGTACTGAGATGGTATGGTCATGTGGAGAGAATGGATAACAATAGATTGGTGAAAAAGGTGTATCTGAGTGAATTTGAAGGAGGGATGAGGTGAGGTAGGCCAAAGAGAAGGTAGAGAGATATGGTGGATGAGTGTGTGAGGAAGAGAGTTTTGGAGTAGGCTAGGGGACTGACAAGAGATCGAGCTGGCTGGGTGAATATTGTGAGGGGAAGTGTATGATCAGGGATTTGGCACCCCTTTTTAACGTGACAGTGTCCAGATTGACTCTGTTGGAAATGTATATATGTAACTGCAGAACGTGGTGAACGTCTTTGGTGTATCCGATTGAGCCAGGATTCCTGGTGCTTGAATGATAAGTGAATGGAAGCGTGGCCCATTGGATTAGGCAAATTTGGGCTGTCAGGACATTGCTACTCCTCACCCTACCCTAGGGTGGGAAAGGAGGTCCTGATGGTGATGATGATGATGATGATGTTTCGATAAAGAACATAAATGAAATGCTCATGGTTAAGACTGTTGCAAGAGGCCATGATTTCGAGGGCATGAATTATGTGTGAACTGAGTGTCTAGCACATTTTCCTGGGCATGCTGTTGATAGTTCTTCCACTTTTGTTTACTCCCTTACCTCGTATTCGGGAACTTGATTGACAGTGGTGTTGGGTTGACAGGTTGCTGGGAGCCGGATTGGTGAGACACATCGTTTGGAGACTCCAGTGAGCACCAGCAGTGGAAAGAAGATACTGAAGGTGCTGCACCTCACTGACCCCCACTATGATCCTGACTACCTGGTGGGATCAAATGCCATCTGCAATGCTCCTCTCTGCTGCAGTAGCGACAGTGGTTAGTCTGGGTAATTTTTGACACAGCTGGGTCCTTATAGTGGTGTACAGATGATGAAACCCTTCTGCTTACAGTATTTACAGTGGTGCAAAGTATAGCCCAGTCACTGTAATTGTCAGTGCAACAATTTTTATTAATTTTGCAGACATTTATGAATAAGAATTTTATCGTTAAAAGCTGCATATTTTTCAGCATTCATATAGCCATGTAGTCATTTGCTTACACTTCTGTCAATCTATTGCCAGACGCCTTGATCCCGAACGGGGTGGCCACAAACAAATCGCCTCCACGTCACTCTGTCCCCTTCCATTTCACTACCACGCTCCCAACTCACACCCCCCTCTCTCATATACCTCTCCACTCCATCCCTCCATCTCATCCTCGGCCTCCCCCTCCCTCTCGCCTCCTCCACCTCACTCACATACACTCTCCTCGTCAGTCTTTCACTCTCCATCCACTCCACATGCCCAAACCACCTTAACGTATTTCTCCTAACGCTTTCCATCACGTCCTCAACCACACCACAACGCTCCTTCACTTCCTCATTTGTTAGTCTGTCTCTCCATGTGACTCCACATGCTCCTCTCAAATAACTCATTTCCACTGCTCTCACTCTTGACTTCTGTCCTTCCAACAGGGTCCAAGCTTCACTTCCATATGTCAGAGTTGGTATCACAATACTGTCATGTAACAACTTTTTCACTTCCATGCTCACCTCCCTGTTTCTTATCACTGCTTTCAATGAACCAGCAACCTTCCTTCCCTGCTGCACCCTTTCGAGCACTTCACCCTCCAGACTTCCATCCTTACTCATCACACTACCCAAGTACTTAAATTCACTCACATTCTCCATATCCTTCCCATCCAATCTCACTGTACATTCACTGGCTTCACTTCTCTCGAAGATCATCACTTTACTCTTCCCCACATTCACCTTTAGATTCCATTTCTTACACATTCTCCCAAACTCATCTACCAAGCCTTGCAGCTCCCCTTCGTCTTCACTTGCTTACATTTATTGGCTGTATTAGATGTAGGTGGTGACAACCATCATCCACTCACTTGTAGTGCTGCCTACTTCTTCATTCACCTTTAATATCCTCTTTCTACCTGTCCTTCCTCACTTTCAATTTCTCCATTACTCTTTTTCCTTTTCAGGTGGCTTTACAATGAGTGACAAGTCTAATGGTTTACTGTATATTAGGAAACCATTTACAGTGCTGGATGATATCCATATAACCAACCTATACATGTTCCCTACATGTCAGCAAGTGGGTTGGTGGTTTAGTGCCCCTCCCTGTAAAGCAGCTAACCCAAAACTCAAACAGCCACCCCTTATGGGAATATGGCATCTGGCTGTAGATAGATAGGTAGACAGACTAGTAAAAGTGAGAGCATGAAGGTGTGAACATAACCTCAGTTTTGACAATACTTACTGAAGCATGTAATGATGATGCTCTGGAATCACTCATTCATTCATTTTTGAAGGCTCCAACATGCTTGCATGCATCGGACTTGGTCACCTAAGGGCGGTTCTCCATGCTGCTTGATCTCTGGCAGCTTCCGTGTTCAGTCCTGTATCCCTGAGGTCACACTCAGTGACCTCGTCCTTGGTCTCTTTCGGTCTAGTTGTACCTCTCGTAACCCCCCCTAACATTAACACCTTTCACTTTCTGCACTCAGTCATCTTCCCCCATCCTCTCCTTATTCCCAAACCATCTCAGTCTACCTCTTCTCATCACAGCACCAATACACTTCAGCCCATCCTACCCCTCAGCTTTTCCATTGTAAACCTATCCCCCCCATGCCTCAGTCAGAAATACACTGGTTATCAAACTAATCGTTGTCATTTTTGTACATTTGAACCTGCTGCCCAAGTCTCACTACCATACAGCATTATACTTCAAACACATGTGGAGGAGGCTGTAGCACGGGCTGAACAGGGTGGTACTCCCGAGGGGAATGGGAATGCTGGTGATAGGGAGAGCTGGAGCTCCTGTTACACTAGCTACCTAACCATCCTCCTTTGCTGACCTTTTCAGTGTGACAGTAACATGGAGAGTAGACCAGCATACTCTCCCAAACATTTCCTCTAACTATCCTATGCACTACACCACATGCGCTTTACATATTACACAACGTGTCCCACTATGTTACAAGGGTTGACGCCAGCAAGGGCATGCAGCCAGAAAACTTTGCCCCTGCTACCTAGTGGCAGACTTTGGGGGGAGGCATGACAGGGGTTCCGCCGGCATAGATCATGGGTCCAGGGCGAGATGGGGCTCGAACCTGTGCTAGAGGGTACAGGGCATTGTGGTACCCAGGCTGCCACTTCCGCTTAATAGAGAGGGGCCCGAACCTGGGAGTAGCACTCCAGGAGGCTGCCCTATCAGTGGGTGTATAATGGCGGGGCAGTTGCAGTGCCAAACCACACATGGAGGGTGTCCCTGCAGCTGTCCTGGCAGGGTGCCCCGAGGCCACTACCACAGCCACTGGTAAGCTGGTGGGCTAGGGGTCCCGGATCCATTGCCTGGACCTGGGACTGTGCAATGGGTCGGGCCTTTGGAATGTTTACGCCCCTTTATCTTACCGACTATGATCTACAAGTACAAGCATCAAAGCAAGCCTGAGGACAGCAAATCACCCAAGGGGTTTAGTGTGGGTTCGTGGAATGTGGGAAGTTTGAGAGGAAGAGCGGGGGAAGTCATTGAGGCATTCAGTAGGAGATGGGTGGATGTGGCATGTTTGCAGGAAGTCCAGTACAGGGGTGGATCAGCCAGAAAGATTGTTGGGAAGGATTGCTACTATAAGTTGTTTTGGCAGGGGGGAACTGACGGATATGGGGGTGTGGGTGTGTTGGTTGCGGAGAAATGGGTGGAATATGTCATGAATGTTATGAGAGTAAGTGATAGGATATTAGTAGTGAAAATTTTGATTGGGCGGAAAATTATTTCAGTTATATCGACATATGCTCCACAGGTAGGATTGGATGACGCAGAGAAGGATAGATTTTGGGATGATTTAATACGTGTAGTAAGTGGTATGGGTGATGATGAGGTAGTGGTTCTGGGAGGGGATTTAAATGGTCATGTGGGTGAAGCAGCTCAAGGTTATGAAGGAGTCCATGGAGGATGTGCATATGGTGTGAGGAATGCGGAAGGGGAAAGAATACTCGAGTTTGGGGAGGCTATGGACATGATTGTGTGCAACACACATTTTAGGAAAAGAATGAGCCGGTTGATTACGTACGAGTCCGGGGGAAATAGTTGTCAGATAGATTACTTTCTGGTCAGGAGGGTCAATAGGAGATTAGTGAGGGATGTTAAAGTTATAGGAAGCGAGGAGTGTGTGCAGCAGAACAAACTGTTGATTTGTGACATGGTGCTTAAGGAACGAGTGATGAGGAGGAGGACATATGTACGTAGGAGAAAAATATGGAAGCTGGGAAACCAATCGGTAAGGGATGCCTTTTATAGTGAGATGAGGAGAGTGGTGGCTGAACAGGAAGCCGTAGATAGAGGCATTAATGAACAGTATAGAGCCCTTAAGAACAACATCTTGAGAGTTACCGATGCAATATGCGGTTGGACAAGAGGCCCACCAAGACATAAAGTAACTTGGTGGTGGGATGAGGGTGTAGAAGCTGCAGTTAAGGAGAAAAGACTTTTCTGGGAATGGAAGAAGGGTGGTAACAGGGAGGACTACTTGGTTGCTAAGTGCAGGGCTAGAAGAGAGGTATACAGGGCAAAGTCTGAGTCAGAGACTTTTACTTGATAATCTAAATAATGGAGAAAGGAAAAATATGATTTTTAGGGTGGCAAATCAGGCGAAGAGGGATAATCGGGACATTGTAGGTGAGCAGTGTGTGAAGAATGATGATGGAAGGGTAGTGGTGAACAGTGAGGATATTAAAGATGCATAGAGAGAGCATTATAGCCAGTTGTTGAATGAGGAGTTTGATTGGGATAGAGAAGGTTTGGAGCCAGCTGATCCAGTGTTTGGCCCTTGGCCTTTGATTGACGCTGCTACTGAGAGTCAGGCAATAGGCAGGATGCGGGTGGGGAAGGCGGCAGGTGAGTCTGGGTTGACTGCCGAAATGTTGAAGGCCTTAGGAGATACTGGGGTGAGGTTAGTCACTGACCTGATAAATATGATTATATATGAGTGTGTTGTCCCAGATGATTGGCTGAAGAGTGTAATTGTAAATGTGTACAAAGGGAAGGGTGACGCCCTGGAAAGGGGAAATTACAGAGATATAAAGCTCTTAGATCAGATAATGAAAGTAATGGAGAGAGTTCTAGAAGGTATGATTAGAGAAAGAGTGAATATCGATGAGATGCAGTTTGGGTTTATGCCAGGCAGGGGGACCACTGATGCCATATTCATTGTTCGACAGCTTCAGGAAAAATATATTGGCAAGAAAAGGGAATTGTATTTTGTTTTTGTTGATTTGGAAAAGGCCTTTGACAGAGTCCCTAGAGAGGTGGTGAAGTGGGCAATGAGAAAGCTAGGGTTGGAAGAGTGGCTGGTTAGGGCGGTTATGGCCATGTACGTGGGTGCTCGCACCCAGGTAAGAGTGAATGGAGTTTTGAGTGATGAGTTTTCCGCGAATGTTGGTGTGCATCAGGGGTCAGTTTTGAGTCCCTTGTTGTTTATCATGGTGCTTGAAGCCCTCTCACGTGACTTCAGAGACGGACTCCCATGGGAGATGTTGTATGCTGATGATTTGGTGTTGATTGCAGAGAATGAAAAGGAGGTGGAGGAAAGATTTAAGAAGTGGAGAGATGGTATCAGGTACAAGAGCTTAAGGATAAGTGCAGATAAAACAAAAGTGATGATTTTAAGGGTAGGTGGCAGTACAATCAGAGGAGAGGGAGAGTGGCCATGTGCAGTTTGCCACAAGGGTGTGGGAAGTAATTCCATCTTGTGTAGTGTTTGTGATAAATGGGTGCACAAGAGATGTAGTGGTATTAGAGGTAGACTGCAAGATAATGCTGATTTCATGTGTGCGGCGTGTCGGGGAGAGCAGGTGGAGATTGTTAGGCGTGAGAGGGTTGAACTTGCAGGTGAGTCTCTTGAGTGTGTGGAGGAGTTTTGTTATTTGGGAGACATGTTATGTGCCGGAGGTGGGGCTGGAGTTAGCTCAGTTGCTAGGGTGAGAAGTGGTTGGAAGTTCAGGGAGCTGTTGCCTCTCCTGACATTGAGAGGACTCTCCTTATGTACTAAGGGGTCTTTGTATGCAGCATGTGTTAGGAGTGTGATGCTGTATGGTAGTGAGACCTGGGCAGTAAAGGAAGAGGATATTCGCAAGTTTAAACGTACAGAAATGACAGTGTTTAGGTGGATGTGTAATGCATCCCTGCTTACAAGGCCTGTGGGGGCTGGGTTTACGATGGAAGAGTTGAGAGGTAGGATGGGACTGGAGTGTATTGGTGTTGTGATGAGGAAAGGTAAGCTGAGGTGGTTTGGACATGTGGAGAGGATGGGGGATGATAATTGGGTACAGAGAGTGAGAAGTGTTAATATTGGGGGAGGGGTTGGGAGGGGAAGACCGAGAAAGACATGGGACGAGGTCATTAAGTGTGACTTAAGGGTTAAGGGACTGAACAGGGAGGCTGCCAGGGATCGAGCAGCATGGAGAGCCGCCATTAGGTGACCAAGGCCAACGCATGCAAGCATGTTAGAGCCTTCAAAAACTAAACAAAACGAAACGACATACTGCATAAAAAGATCGCTTAGCACGGAGGGATAACCCTCAGCATCAGAAGAGGCAATAGCTTCCCGAACTTCTTCCAACCACTCCTCACTCTAGCCACAGAGCTAGCTCCTGCCCCACCTCCAGCACATAATGTCTCCTAAATAACAAAACTCTTCCACACACTCAAGATACTCACAAGCAAGATCAATTCTTTCACACTTGACAGTCTCCACCTGCTCTCCCTAACACCACACACATGAAATCGGCATTATCTCGCAGTCTGCCTGTAATACCACTAGCTACATCTTTTATGCACCCACTTATCACAGATACTGCACATGATGGAATTACTTCCCATTCCCTTGTGACAAATCACACATGGCCACTCTCTCTCTCCTTTGACAGTACTGCCACCAGCACATGACATCATCTTTTGTTTTATCTGCATTTATTCTTAAGCTTTTGTGCTCTATACCATCTCTCCACTTCCTAAATCTTTCCTCTGCCTCCCTTTCATTCTCTGCAATCAACACCAAATCATCAGCATGCAACAATTCCCACAGGAGTCCATTCTGAAGTCACGTGAGAGGACTTCAAGCACCATAATAAACTACAAGGGGCTCAAAACTGACCCTTGGTGCACAACAACATTCATGGAAAACTCATCACTCAAATTTCCATTCACCCTTACCTGGGTGTGAGCACCCACATACTTGGTGATAACCACTCTGACCAACAACTTCATGAATAATCTCCATCAACATACCCATATCCCCCACCAAGCCCTCTTCCTACCATCATCCCCAGACATCACCTCTTGCTCCACAAACCTTGCCCCCACAACATCCTGGAGAGTGGTCAAAACCCTTGGATCTGATCACCTCCCAGTCATCATCACTACCAAAACCAGAATCACCCCAGCTGGCCACAGACACACAGACTAATTATAAGAGAGCCAACTGGGAGGCGTTCGCAACTGAAACAGAACATCATTTCGAAACATTAAACAGTACTGTATATCTGTCACAGACATCAACACTGCTGTGCACACTTTCAGTACAATTACTGTATACAAAATGCAAACAAAAGATACATCCCTAGAGGCAACAGAAAGAGAGAGAACTTCAACTTCACACCAGAAATTCAGGGCCTCATCAGTCAACGGGACACACTATGACACTCCCCAACACCTCATACACAGGACACTGTACAACAAATACAAGAACTCAACACTCAAACAATAAAAAATCAGATCAGCAAACACTAAACTGGAATAATTATCTCCAAACACTTGACCACAGAACAAACACCAGCAGACTATACAAAACACTAAACAGCATCACTCTCTCAGACAGCAGCACTACACAATCTCACACTGCCATCACAACAACAGACACCATACCTTCAAACAAACAACAAGCAAGCACTCTCATCAATCACTTTTCACATGTCAGCCATCTAAACCCCCATCGTGACGACTGACGTATCATCTGACGTAAGAGACAGTTCCCCACAGACCCAGACTACGTACCTTTCACTTACAACCAGACGAAGCACATCATTAGCAACCTTAAGCACTCATCTGCCAGTGGACCAGACAACATAATCAACATTCAGCTTAAACACCTTGGACAACAAGGCATACAAGCACTCACCAACATATCAAACTACATCTGCTCGCACAACATAGTACCCAGCATCTGGAAGCATGGCATTATCATCACTATCCCTAAACCCAACAAAGACCCCACAATGCCTTCCTCACACTGCGCCATCACACTCCTCTGCATCCCCTCTTAAGTCACTGACTGATTGGTACTACAACTAGTTACACCTCACACTCCCCTAGCCCCATCACAACATGGCTTTAGGCTACTACACTCCACAAACACTCCTCTTACAGACCTTACACAGAGAGTTTTTGATGGCATGAATTCAGCTAGGTCACCACACAGAACACTCTAGGATACACTAGACATTAACAAAGCTTTTGATGCCATCCCCTGCCACAACCTCACAAACAAAATATTCAACATAAACATGCACAGTAACACAAAAAGATGGCAGGCAACCTATTTAGCAGGCAGATGTGCACATGTAACATTTGCCAGTCAGTCTTCAAACATCAGAAACTTCACAAATGGCATCCCCAAAGGATAGGTTTTGTCCCCTACACTCTTTAACCTATACATGCATAACATACCCACACCTCACACACCACAGATACATGTAGCTTTCTATACAGATGACATAACACTTACATGTACACACCAAAATGCACACACAGCTGCACACATCCTCCAACACTTTATATGAATGGTTCACCACAAATAGGCTCAAAATAGCCCCAGCCAAATCTACAGTGACCCTTCTTACAAACTGGACAGCAGAACAGTCACATTCCACACCTCACCATAAACAACACTCCCCCACCACACACACACACACACACACACACACGCAACATCCTTGGAGTAATATACAATACATCAGTGTCATTTAAACAACACATTACAAACATTAAAAATAAAATAACACCAAGACTCAATGCCTTGAGGTCACTTGCCCATACAACATTTGGACACAACAAAGAAACCACCACCACAGTATACAAACAATATATACGTTCAGTGATGAATTATGCAACCCCTCCTTGGGCTTTTGACCTCACTAAAACACACTACAACACTTTACAGACCATACCGAACAAGGCTCTAAAAATAATCACAGGCTGCACAGCTACTGCACCCACAGACCATCTGCATGAAGAAACCAAAGTCCTAAAAGTCAAGGATCACCTAGATATGAGAGGCACCCAAATTCTTGCTGCAGCCTGCACAACCCCACAACATCCACTACACTACATGGCAGCACATCCACACACACACCAAAGAACATCAAAACAACACCTGGTACATGATATCATACACTAATACTGTCATCTCTCCCCCCTCACCTGCCTCAGACCAGCATCTAGAAGCATATCCATACTCAGATTACTTGCCACTCCATTCAGTTATTTAAAAATAACACACAGCTGCATGCACGGCCTCCTGATATCCACCCTTCTGAATTCTATCTCCCTCATGAGGACAGGGTCCACCTGGCCAGGCTGAGATGTTGGCATCATCCAGCCCTCTTTAAGTTACCAGAAGAGGCTGGATGACTCCGTCACTGATGCCTGTCCAAAATGTAACACGGCACCCAATACTGTTAAGTACATTATGGAAGACTGCATTGCACACAATCACCTACGCCAGCACAACATGCACTCCTTGAGAGCTCTGTGGGAAAGCCCAGTTTCGGCCATTGCCTTCCTTAGGGACTCAGGACTATTTGGCCAGACTGCCTAGGGAACAGCTACTACTACTACTACCACTACCACTTCATGATCCCAAGCTTTCTCATTGCCTACTTCATCACCTCTCTAGGGACTCTATCAAAGGCCTTCACCAAATCAACAGACACAAAGTAATATATTTTTCCTGATACTGTTGAACAGTGAATATGGCATTAGTGGTCGCTTTGCCTGGAATAAACCCAAATCGCATATCTCAATATTCACTCTTTCTCTAATCATACCATCTAGAACCTTCATTATCTGGTCTAAAAGCTTTATGCCTCTATAATTTCCTCTTTCCAGGGCATCACCCTTCCCCTTGTACACATTTACAGTTACACTCTTCAGCCAATCATCTGGGACAACACACTAATATATAATCTTAATTATCAGGCAGGTGACTAACCTCACTCCTATATCTTCTGAGGCTTTCAACATTTCAGCAGTCAACCCAGACACACCTGCTGCCTTCCCCACCTGCATCTTGCCTGTTGCCCCGCCCACAGTAGCAGCGTCAATCAAAAGCCAAGGGCCAAACCCTGTATCTGCAGGCTTCAAACCTTCCCTGTCCGAGTCAAACTCCTCATTCAACAACGGCTGTAATGCTCTTTTCATATGTCTTTAATATCCTTATTGTTAACTACGACCCTTCCTTCATCATTCTTAACACTCTGCTCACCTGTGATATCCAAATTCTCCCTCTTCATCTGATTTGCCACCTTAAATATCATATTCTTCCTTTCCACATGGTTTAGGTTATCGAGTAAGTCTCAGTGACCCAGACTTCACCCTGTAAACTGTAAACCTCATTTCTAGCCCCATGCTTGGCAGCCAAGTATTCCTCACTGTTACCACCCTTCTTCCATTTCCAGAAAAGCCTTCTTTTCTCCTTAACTGCAGCTAATACATCCTCATCCCACCACCAAGTTACTTTGTCTTGGTGGGCCTCTTGTCCATCCACATACTGAATCATTAACTCTCAAGAGGTTGCACTTGAGGCCTCTGTACTACTCATGAACACTTCTATCAATGTCTCCCTCTTCAGCCACCACTCTCTTCTCCCTGTAGAAGACATCCCTTACTACCCGGGTTTTCAGCTTCTATATTTTCTTCCTAGGTACATTGGTTCTCTTTTTCATCACCCACTCCTTAAGCACCATGTCACATTGTGTTGCTGCACACACTTCTCACTCCCTATAACTTTAACATCCCTCACTAACCTCATATCAGCCCTTCCTGACCAGGAAATAGTCTCTCAGGCTACTATTTCCCCAAGACTCATATGTAATCAACCTACTCTTTCTCATCTTAAATTGTGTGTTGCACACAGTCATGTTCATTGCCTCTCCAGACTCGAGTGTCTTTTCTTCTTCCTCAGTTCTTGTACCATATGCACATCCCCCATGTATTCCTTCATATCCTCGAGCTGCTTCTCCTACATGGCCATCTAAGTCCCCTCCCAAAACTACAATCTCATCATCCCCCATACCACTTACTACATGTATTAAGTCATCCCAAAGTCTAACCTTCTCTGCCTCAACCAAGCCTGCCTGTGGAGCATATGCCAATATAAATGCAACCATTTTCCCCCCCGTACAAAATTTTCACTATTATCCTATCTCTTACCTTCAAAACATTCATGACATATTCCATCCATTTCTACTCAACCATCACATCCACACCACCATATCCATCTGTCCTACCCTGCCAAAACAACTTATAGTAACAATCCCTCCCTGCTGTCTTTCTGGCTGACCACCCCCCTATACCAGAATTTTGCACACATCCCACATCCACCCACCTGCTACTCAATGTCTCAACCACCTCCCCCGCTCTACCCCTCAAACTTCCCACATTCCACAATGCCACTCTTATCCTCCTGGGTGATTTAGAGTCCTCAGGCTTACTTTGAAAAATCATTCTTCAACTTAGTCATAATCAGTAAAATAAAAAAGGGGAGAGACATGCCACAGGCCCCACCCGCTGCACAGTCCCAGGTCCAGGCAATGGATCTAGGACCCCTAACCCACCCGCCTTTCCCAGGTCCAGGCAATGGATCTAGGACCCCTAACCCACCCGCCTTGACCAGTGGCTGTGGTAGTGGCCTCGGAGCACCCTGCCAGGACAGTTCCAGGTACATCCTCCAAGTGTGCCTTGGCACTGTAACTGCCCCATCATTATACACCCATTGATAGGGCAACCTCCTGGGGCACTACTCCCAGATTCGAGCTCCTTTGTATTGGGCAGAAGCAGCATCCTGAAAACCACAATGCTCTGTACCCTGTAGTACAGGTTTGAGCCCCATCTCGCCCCGGCCCCACGATTTATGCTGGTGGAGCCCCATCTCACCTTCTCTCAGTAGGTCCGATGCTAGGTAGCGGGGGCAGAGTTTTCTGGCAGCATGCCCTTGCTGGCATCAACCTCTGTGACATAATGGATATGTTGTGTGAAATAAGCACATATGATGTTGTGCGTGTGGATGGCACACTGAGTGAATCTTTCCATTTGAAGGTTGGATTGAAACAAGGATGTGTCATGTCTCCATGGTTGTTCAATCTGTATATGGATGGGGTTATAAAAGAGATACAAGGTCGGGCAGTGGATGTTGGAGCGGCCCTAGTGAGAGAGGGCAGTGTTTGGAAACTNATGGAGAATGTGAGTGAATTTAAGTACTTGGGCAGTGTGATGAGTAAGGATGGTAGTCTGGAGGGTGAAGTGCTCGAAAGGGTACAGCAGGGAAGGAAGGTTGCTGGTTCGTTGAAAGCAGTGATAAGAAACAGGGAGGTGAGCATGGAAGTGAAAAAGTTGTTACATGACAGTATTGTGATACCAACTCTGACATATGGAAGTGAAGCTTGGACCCTGTTGGAAGGACAGAAGTCAAGAGTGAGAGCAGTGGAAATGAGTTATTTGAGAGGAGCATGTGGAGTCACATGGAGAGACAGACTAACAAATGAGGAAGTGAAGGAGCGTTGTGGTGTGGTTGAGGACGTGATGGGAAGCGTTAGGAGAAACACGTTAAGGTGGTTTGGGCATGTGGAGAGGATGGAGAGTGAAAGATTGACGAGGAGAGTGTATGTGAGTGAGGTGGAGGGGGCGAGAGGGAGGGGGAGGCCGAGGATGAGATGGAGGGATGGAGTGGAGAGGTATATGAGAGAGGGGGGTGTGAGTTGGGAGCGTGGTAGTGAAATGGCAGGGGACAGAGTGACATGGAGGCGATTTGTTTGTGGCCACCCCGTTTGGGATTGAGGCGTCTGGCAATAGATAGATAGATAGATGTAGTGTATGAGACAGAGGAAGTGAATATTAGTGACTTTTCTGCACTACTACAAACTATGTTCTGAACTGTGGGATGTAGATTTATAATGTGTAATAGTTACAGGCATTTCATAGATGACCATCAGAGGTTTTGAATTTGTTTACACCAATGCGCACTGTTTTAATAATATGGCCATAACAGATCATTCATTAAGTATGGGATTATCCATCAGAACTGTGAAGAGCCCAATACCTGTTTGGTATGATAATAAGTAATAATGCTGAAATTTTATTTGTGCACAAAATTTTTCCACAGTGTATAAATCTGAGAGTTAGTCTGTCAGTGTAAGGTCACATGTAATATTTGTACTGTATACAGTACTGTGGAATTGTTCGGCAGTTATCAAGAGTTATGTTATGAATTTCAGATTCATACTTTCATATATCTTACCCTGCAAATCTCAGCAAAGTAACATGCCATTATAATCCTATAGCCCTCTTTCCTGTAACATACAGAGAGCAAATCTTAGCTACAAGAATCATATTGACATATTGTAAGTTGTTTTGTGAGTCATAGCTTTGTACATTGTAATTTTTCACTGTACCTTAGTCCAAGTTCTCATTCATTTTGGGTTTATTTTATGTATCTCAGTGACTGGAAATGATGA